>OX465098.1:61291547-61464047 GCA_949987625.1 Chalcis sispes
ATATATATATATATATATATATGTTTGCGCGCATCTGCGACTATATAATGCGTCCAGCTGCGCTCGCGTGTACATATCTTGTATATCGTCTTCTTTCTCCTTCGTCTGTGTGTCTATTGAACAAATGTAAGCAGAAGAATTCATTTTTATCTTTCTTACACGCTCGGCACACTTTCTCCGTTTACGGCTATCGAGCGACATATACTACAACGTAATCGTTATCTTAAAAGAAAGAAAGAAGATATAGCGGGAAAAAGGGACGAAGAAAAGTCGACTTTTTCTTTTCTCTTCCGGTGTGACTTTTCGACGACAGCTTGAATCTTTAAGCTGTAAGCCTATATGTGTACAAGCGATACGAGCACGTCGATACTTTTAAGCGCACGTGCGAGTAATAATAAGGATGATCGAGATAGAGATCAGTGATAGTAGGGATTAGTACGGTCGACTTAGATAAAACCTCCATGAATTTTGATTGCGGCGTTGGCTAATGGAGCGCGATGGTAAGAAACTATATGTTCCTTTCTTTTTGAACATTTTAATTTTGTGTTAATTAATTTTTTGTTTAATTTTATCAACGATCATAATCATATCAGTCAAGGTGTAACTAAAAATGTAAACCTGTTTTGTAAATCGAAGAAAACTTTCAAATAACAAAATTAAAAAAAAAAAAAAAAAAGTTTGTTTTATAAAAAGATTGTAAGTAAGAAAATTGAAAGGTGAATTTTTTATTAAAATAAGAAATATTTTTCCATTAAAAACGAGGAATTTATTTTCATTTTTTCCTGTACTTTCATCGTAAGTCATTTTAAAAAATTTTCTGAAAAAAGTAAAACTTTATCAATAAATAAAATGGAAACTTTGATTAAAAAAATTCAGTTTTAAATGAAAATAAAATTTTCTTTTGCGTCTAAATTTTTAAAATATTAAAATTTATGTTAAATAAATTTATTAATTCATCATTAAAATATTTAACGTATATATGTATGTACTTTGAACGCATGGTTGAATAATGAAAAATGTTTAAAAAATGCATTATAAGCCTAAGTTGAAAGAATGTGAAAAAAATTCAACGCACTTGAAAAACTCGTATACATATCAGATAATACATCGGCATTATAATTTGAAAGAGATTAAGAGAAAATTATGACAATCGCCGAGCCACAACAGCCACTAGAATTTATACAAAAGATTGAAAACTCTTTCACGAAAAAGAAAAAAGAAAAGAAAAAGAAAAAGAGCAAAAAGAAACTTTGTAATAATTCAAATCCACTCGTCAACCCTCCTCATAAATCATCGTCCTTTCTCTGCATAACGTACATATATATACACACACACACACACACACACACACACACACACACACACGTATATATATATAGGAGAAAAATTTAGCAAAACGCTCGGTCGGTCACTTAAAATCGCCATCGCGGCATAAAACTGTCCGCATACGCTCGATAACGTTTGAATGTAACCCCGCGGCTCGGAACCGGATTTTCCATCGCGAATTCCCCGCTCGCCACAATGTATAAATACGTAGACATTGTCACCGTAAAATACTCGGGAGCCTCCTGTCTCTCTCTCTCTCTCTCTCTCTTTTTTCCGGCAATGTCCCAGAAGGATTTTATTTCGGTGGTGCACGCGTTGCCGGAAGGCGGCCAATTAAACGAGTTAATTCAATAAACACTCGCGACGGGAGGTCATTCGCTTATTCCTGGGGATGCATCTTCGAGAGAGAAAGAGAAAGAGAGAGAGAGAGAGAGAGAGAGAGAGAATGACGAAAATAGAAAAGGAAAAAAAAGAGTGGAAAGGAATGAGTAGAATGAAACACGGCATCCAACAGATGTTGCATCGACGCTCGATTTCTCTTACGTGCTACTCTCTCTTTCTTTTTCTCTATCGGGATTATTGTTGTGCAGATTCAGGGCTCCGGAAAATCTGCATATATTTTTATCGCGCACCAGTCGCACAAATGACTCTCGAGGAACAAAAACACGTCAAAATTACGGCTCTTATAAAGATGAATATTCAACGGAGGGGGGTAATATGTATATTATACGTACACGTATAAACGTTCGCGTGTTTGCGCGCGTGCACTCGTGCATATACATCACCTATACGCACACCGCGGGGTGAATCGTATGCACGTGCCTGCATTTATATATACATATATGCACATACAAGCATCGCTGCAAAAGAGAGAAAGAGTGAGAGAGAGAGAGAGAGAGAGAGAGAGAGAGAGAGAGAGAGATGGTGAGGCATACTTCTTACACAGTGGATTAAAACGGTGCGCTAATGCGCTATATGGGGCTCTTTGTTTCGTCTGGAATGTTTACGTTGACGAGAATACGGGCGAAATTTGCGCGCCCGTACATGTAAGCGTGGCTATAAGCATGTTTATATATGTATATATATATATATATATATATATATATATATGTAGGAGAAAACGTGCGATATTTCAAGAGATTAGAGAAGGAGAAAGAAGAGCTATATTAGCGGACGATAGGAGATCGGTGATTACCGGCTTGTAAGACGCAAAGACGTACGATGTTCAAATATATTTTATGCGTACACATACACACGCCTGAGGATAAATTTCAATTATTCTTTGTCCTTCAACAACAGGTTTAGCCGCTGATACATTATGTACATATTTATCGATTTTAATGCGATCGCGATTTTGTCCACTACATATACGGACAACGCTACATATACGCAATCACTACCGGACATTACGTCGCTTTGCCAACGGCTAAGAGGAGGATTTAGATGGGAGAGCTCGCATATGTTCCCTGCACTGTTGACATTTTACGATCGAGTTGCTTTATTCTTAGAGGCACTGCAAAATTCGTCCTTATCGTTGGTTATAAGTGCCCGAGTATGCTGGTTTATTTCAATGTTCCGAGAGTCGAGATATTTCTATTTTACATATAATATTGGTTGTAAGTTTTTTTTTTTAACGTGGGAATTTTTCAAATCGAATAATTCATTAATTTTCATACGAAAAATAACAGAATCTATATTTTTCTTTAATTTGAAAAAAAAAAAAAAAATGTTTACTTTTTTATCATGAGAACTACTAAGCATTGCTAAAATCATTAATTTTCGTAAAAGACTAAAAGAAAGCATAAAAAGTCTTCCATTGTAGCGTACTCGAAAAAATCATAAATTTCAATGATATTAGTTTTTTCATCAGTAGAATAATCATAACTGCGATTAACGGTGTAATAAATCATTGCAAGAAAAAAAAAAATTTTTCTCACATTTAAACTACACGGGCGTAACCGTATAGTCATCGTGTTCATCAATTTACGTCTTTTTATCGAATGCGCAAACAAAAAAAAAAGACTACAGAGATAAAGAAAAATAAAAAAACGAAAAAAAAAAAAACAAAAAAAAAAATATCGCCGAGCTTAAGGAAAAAAAAAAAAAAAAAAAAAAATAAGCAAACGCAAAGCGGACAGTCAATTGAAATTCAGCAAAGGTGCGCTAAACTGGTCCGAAACTTTTTTACGGGGCCGTACTGCATCTTAATTGTCGAGCCTGAGATAAAAAAAAATTCCGCATCGATCATTCGACTAAGGGTGCGAGAGAGCGTTCGATGTCTTTTTTCTCATCTTCCTTTTTCGTACAAGAAAAAAAAAAAAAAAAAAAAAAAAAGGAATACGACAAGAATCGATGGTTATGTGCAAGAGAGGCTGCAGTAAACAAAAATCGCGGGTCCATATTTGGGGCCGTTGAAAAGGTGATCGATTTTACGAACACAAAATTTTTTCGTGTTTACAAAACGAGCGAAGAAAAATTTAATTTCACACTTATTTGAAAATAAGTAATTTTTGCTTCTTCATTTTTTGTTTTCACGATATTTATACTTTGTGACAGTTAATTTATACTCAACGGCGCACGCATAAAACAGTAAAAATGTAAATACATTGATGGATTAGTCGTTATAAAGTATTTTTTATAAATTATACTATTCTAATTTTATTTTAATATTAAAAGTACGCTTTTTGCTAAAAAATGGCTATTTACATACATTAAGTCATTTCAAAAATAAAAATCGTCCATATTTACAACTAAACATTAAAAACGTAAACTTCTCCGATTTTAAAGACTTAATTCATGCATAAAATTACAAAAAATCAAAGTTCCCGCACGTGATATCCATCTACCCTTCATTCCTAAAATCAAAAACCGATCATTTTTTTTTTTTTACTCATTCGCTTTACATCTTTTCCTTCTCACTCCTTCATCGACAGATCCCTATCCCTTCACCAACCAAAATGTAAAAAAAAAAAAAAAAAATTTAGAGTTCATCTCTCTCCATCAACACGGAAAAAAGAGCGATCGACGAGGCGCAGATGGGTCGTCTCGGCGCGCGATTCGCGTCGCGCGCATTATATCGTCCTTGCATGTTAATAGGGAAGGATCGAAAGAAGACGATGATTGATCGCGTTATTTTTAAACAGCCCGTCCGACGCTATGACCCGCGCGGGCGAAGGTGGACGAGGCACGATTGTGTTTTATTTATTTATTTTTTTTTTTTTTATTTTTTTTTATTTTTCTTTATTTTTTATCGCGCGCGTAAATGCGTAACGCACGGAGATCGAAGCTCTTTACAAATGATGTCGCGTTAGATACGGTTACGCTGCTACGCAATCTGGATATTATATCGGAATTTCAGGCTTTGAATATACTATCTATGACTTTTTAGTATATATACGTCGTAAAGATTTGATAAATGATGTTGCGATGTTTTTACGCGCGAAGGATATATTTTTATAAACGACGGTTGTGAGTTATGGAATTTATAGCGACCTTACGCGTGGAATTTCGTTTTAATAATAATTATCTGTAAAACGATTTATACTGCATTAAAATTATATATGTGTTAAGTGTTTGATATTGAAAAACATTTATTGCAATGCAAAAAATAACGATTATATATACATATATATACAATTTATTTTAAAAATGTTCTATCGATGTCAATAAATTATTAGATTTTAAATAAAATTAAACGAAATAATCAGATTAGCGATTTCTCTTTGTTATAAAAATCACCGCAACTACCATAATAAATCCGCCGTACATATAACTGCAGTGTATACGACATCCATAAAAAATGCCAGGACATCAAAACCCACCGAAATTAGAATATCAACCTACGTAGATCGCTTCAATGAGCAATAAAAATTTACTCCCCTTTATCATACACACATCCCAAGTCAAAAAACGAAGGCACGAAAAAGAAATCACCTCTATCACCTCCCTTCACAAAAAAAAAAAAAAAAAAGAAAAGAAAAGAATAAAATGAAATACCCATGGATGTAATCCGTAATAATCACAGATCAAACTTCGGCTGCGCCGTGTTGCACAAAACAGGCTTACACGAGAATCGCGCGCGTGCGCGCATCTGTCTCTCGCCTTCTCCCCCAATGCCTAATTTATCTTCCACGTAAATGTTTTTTTTTTTTTTTTTTTTTTTTTCGCGATCACGGGCCACCGGCAGCCACGCCCGATTAAGGTAATCGTAGCGCCGCTCATATACATAGACTCGCGTCTTCCAATGGTAATCGTATGTACGTACGTGTAATTCATGCGATATATACGATCGAATCTATCGCTTTTCCAACCCCCGTGTTACATATATATATATATATATATACGCACAAGTTATACAACGTGTCTCTCCCTTCTCTGTGCGATAAACGCGTATTCCGACGACTCTATTAACGCGGGGCGCGCGCGCGCGCGCGCTTCTCGTTTACGTGTACGCAAATACGCTGTATGTATATAGGCATATCAAAAGGAAAGCCAATGGATGTACGAGTGAATTAGTTTTGGAAGGGTGACACACACGTCCGCGTTCATTATCGGATCTATCGATTGATGGATGAAGATTCGTTTCTACCTTTCCGGATTTTCCTTTTCACCGATTTAATAATGCAACGAAGTGACAGAGAGAGAGAGAGAGAGAGAGAGAGAGAGAGAGAGTGAGAGAAAGTAAGGGGAGAGCTCGATTTCCAAGCGTCGCATTAGTCGCTTTTTGATCGACGAGGCAGATTGCGTAATAATTGCGTCGCTATTTCGCACGCTAGCGTTTAATGCATATGTATGTACGTATATGTAGCGTTTGAGCTTCTGTCTTTAGAGATGTATATTGATTGCGTATACGAGCGATCGATCATCTTACCTAACTGGTACATTGTAATATACATACATTTTACCAATGTTTTGTTGAGAAAGCCGGAAAATTTTTCCTTTTATTTTATTTATTTTTTTTTTAACGTTTGTCGAATAGCTGCGTTAGTTATTGATTATATGTTAACGTAATTTTTTATAGTCGATGTAAAAGTACAATTATTTTTATAACTAAAATTGTTTCAATTATACGATAATAAAATATTGAATTACAAACTTTTAGTTCGAAACGTAATTCACAGTTTTATGGAAACAAAAAACAGGTATATATCTTCAGGAACATGATGCATAAAACTAAAGTTACAAAAAAAAAAAATAGAGAGGAACAAATGTCTCGCATTGTGTAATCGAACTTTCAATCACTGAACATTGACATTGACAGAATACCTCAACGGGTTAGTCATACTTCCGACAGTAACGAGTGACACGCGCGACTCCCCCATCGCGCAAGTCCAAAAGAAAAAAAGAAAGAAAGAGGATAAAAAAAGAATTCGACCCATCTGTGGTCACATTCGTTCATTCACGCACATCTCACCGATATTAAAAAGCTATATCCTTACCCGTTCGATACCCAATCAGTTTCCTGTCTCTTGACTGTGTGTACCGTTCCAACCAAAAAAAAAAAAAAAAAAAAAAAAAAAAAAAAAAAAAAAAAAAAAAAAAAAAAAAAAAGACGTCGAAAGTATCCGAGGAAAAAAAATGTACAAACGAGCCGATTCTCTAGTACACAATAGTCAAGAGAGATACCCAAAAGGCTAGATAATTGCGAAAGCCTACTACTGCCGGTACACACGTATAGAATTCAACGTTGCGGCTCATTTTTTTTTCTCTTTCCGATTTTCATTAGAGGCAAAGGAGTCACAGAGAAAAGAAAATTAATGACAGAACGTATCTACCGCCAGCGGCGGAATCACGAAAAATATCTCGCGCCTCCGCGAGAGCGCCGAAAAAAAAAAAAAAAAGAAAGAGAGAACGAGAGGAGAACAATGAAGGTAAAAAATTGAGCGTCACGTATACGCATCGAAAGAGAGAGAGAGAGAGAGAGAGAGAAATAATAAACAACTAGTCATCTTTCTCTCTCTCTCTCTCTGTGTTTCTCTCCGCCGGTAATTTTAGGGGATCGGCTCTCTTTCTTTTTTGGGGTCGACGTCGGCGTGATATATGTTCGTCGCGCATCGCGCATATGTCGCGCGTGCTTCGTATATGCATGTATACACACACACACCTATCCGAGATCTCCCCAATCACTCGTCTCTCATTTTCGGATAGCAGTGAGGAGGCTCGCGTTGAAAAGAAAGGAGAGTGAATCGAGAGAGAGAGAGAGAGAGAGAGAGAAAGTGTCGTTCTCTCTCTCTCTCTCTCTCTCTCTCTCTCTCTCTCTCAGCAAACGAATTTGCATAGTCATATTTCTTCGCTCATTACCATTAATACGAGCGAGAAAGAATAAGAGAGCGCGGGCATTGTTGGAGAGTCGATATCCTCGCGACATTTGCATCACGGGGACAAAAGAGAGCATTCACGCCTCGAGTGCATCGGGGCATGCGGAAGTGTATACGCGGACCGGTGCTATTTGGATGAGACGAGCGAATATTATTCGCGATGGATAGGCTTGAAAGGCGAGGCTGGGGACGGCTCGCTCGAGTTCCGACGATTTTTATCCAACGCATGGTACTTGACTTTGTTTGTTTGTGTGTGTACGTGTGTATGTTTTCTTTTGCTTCGGTTTTCGGTACGTGTCGACGATTTTTTTGTTTTAGGTTACGAGTGCGTGTTGACTGCACGCACACTTGTATACATAACGTTGAGTAAAATAACGGTTTGCACAAGTGAAGTATTGAAAATGTCACCGTAATAAAACGACAAATATTCTGTTTCATAATATTTTTATTAATTTATTTTAATTTACGTAGATTTATTATTTTGTTCGATATCTTAATACACATTTTAATTGCTTTGTTAAAATAATTCCAATCATACGAAATCCAATAGATTCTTTGAAATCTTTCTAGATAAAAAATATAATTTATAAATTAATATAATTCGACGTGAAAGACTGTACTAAAAATTTATATTTTACTCTACTAAAAGATTGCTTTTAAAATTTTCATTCCATGCGAAAATACGTTATTGTATAAAGGAAAAACAAAATAAAATTTATAACCGTCTCAACAAAAACAATATATTTCAAATTGAACCCAGTCAACTATATGTATATATGTATATATACAAAGCAAGAAATTCGCTATTTTACGTACAATTCAAGAACCCTCGAGATTCTATTATTTCAACCGTCTACGTACATCACTCCCACAACAAATCCCCATTTCACGTCGGAAACTGAACATTTTAACGGCGCGTGCCGTTCTCTCCTCTCCCCTTCCCCCCTCCCCTCCCCTCCCCTCCCCTCCTCTCTCTCTCTCTCTCAAAGCAAAATGTCCAAGTAAGGACACGTCATCCCACAATGTGTACACACACGCGCATACTCGTACACATAAATATATGTACATATATATCTATACGTACGTTATACTTTACCGAGGCGTAGACACGTGAAAGAGCAAACGCTCGCCCTAGACGCGTATATACGTATGTAATACACGAAGGGGTGTATACATCACCGTGAGCGTGTATGCGCGAAGCTCGCTCTCGAAAAACGGGAGAGAGCCGCCGGCGGGAATCGACATTTGATCTGACTATAACCGTGCATTATGGTAAATAGGTCTGCCGCCCCATTCCGTACGTACGTACCACCTTTTACACTTTATATGTGCAAGTATATAGATATACGCGCTAGTGATATACAAACCCATTGAGGGTATCCGAGTAGGTAGGAAGAACGGTTGCGGTATGCGCGCATTATATTTCCTACGCGTGGGGTAATACGATGGGCATTAGCGTATGCCTCTTTTGTACGTATTGTATATATATATATTTTCAGCCTACTAACCCGTACGGCGACTCTTACCTACGGAGCATCGTCAGCGTGTAAATGGTTTCCATACGCGCAAGCGCCTTCTCGATCGTATTAACATTTTTCTATACGTCCTCCTAGGCTGTATAGACATTCTATACGTCCTTCTAGGCTGTATAAATGCCAGGAGAAAAAAAAGTTAACAGCGCCACTGCTATGTATTTGTCGCTTCATATAGCCTAGCATGTGAGTCTTCATCGAAACTTATATTTTCGAAACGCGTAATAAGACTTATGTATGTTGAGCGAAGGAGAGAGAACGAGATAGCGATAAGAGCGCGCGCACCATTGCTCCCACGTGACCACCCTATCTCTGTCTCGCTCTCTCCTTCGCTCAGTATGTACATTCAAGCGACCACGGGGCTCTGCTTTTCTTTGGTTTTCTTTCAGTATAGTGTATCGTGTGTCGGTAATATTCGTTCTTAATATGTGAGAAGAAGAATAAAAATGGACAATTTATTAAATAATAAAAAAAAAAAACGAGTGATAGTGACAGTGATGAAGAATGCAAACGTGAATTAAATAAACTAATAGAAAAAGCAAAATCTAATATAATCCCGCAAAATTAAAAAATTTAATAATAAGTGATTTTAAAGTGATAATTTTTTAGTTTATAATTTTGTTTGTGATTAAGATAAATGATTTAAAAGTTTTTTGTGTGAAGAAATTAAATTTAAAATATTTAAAAAAGTTACTGTTTTTTCATGTTAAATAAGAGACTAAAATTCATTGATTATACAAAAAATGTGTTAAACAAATATAGTATTGTTATAATAAAAATAACATAAGAAAGTATTTATATTAATTATAATAGTATTAATATTATTAATAAGCCTTCAAATCTTATAAAAAAAACTTTTGTTAAAAATATTATTCTGTATAAATATTTAATAAATATACTCAAGAAATTTATATTTTTTAATAAATAATAATTGTTCAAGAATTAATTTTATTTTTAAATATTAATCCATTTACTATTTTTTTTAATTTCATAATTTATATTTATATTTACATTATGTTGTCTGTCACTTTTTGACACTACTACACATGTACATGTACGCGTGTGTGTACAAAATGCGCATGCGTCAGCAGACGATATCTGTAGTTTACGAACTGTCAGTACGGGTTCGAAATTGCATTTAATTGATATGCAACAAAATAAAATTAATTATTCTGTTAACTAAGTAAGAGTCTTCGTACGGGTTACAAGGCTGAAAAATTTTTTAAGCACCATGAGTGAACCTCGCGTCATTAAAGCTTTCGGCTCATATTTTGTGGATGGATAGAGGCGCCTTAGTCGCTCGCTGCGCTCGCGACTGCGGCCCTACTATCCATCCACAACATATTTTGCCTCAAGCTGTAATGACGCGAGGCTCGCACAAGGTACATAAATAACTAATATATATGTATGTATGCACGCCCGGAATGTCTTATTCAGGATTCCGCGTGACGCGCGATGAGCGTATCTATGCACATGCGTGCGAGAGGAAAATGAAGCGCGCATTCACATTTATGTATACGTATAGGTATACATGACGCCTAATTTTCCATCATAAATGTGGATCTTAAAACCGAAGAGGAAATGGATTGCAGACGGCGCGACTGTGCTGCATTTTTCGCGCGCGAATATTTCTCGGGGTTAATATTTGATCTCGAGCGACTTTAACTTTTTACCGTTTCATAGCCGAGATGAGAAAATAGAGTTAAGCGTATATGGGAAAGTAGATGTTTCATGCATTTTTCACGAGAGTTTTTTAACGATCCATTTTACGAGGAAAAGGAAATATTTAGAAGACGTAGAATTTTAAAAACTAACGAGAGCCGTTACTTTTATTTTTCGATCCTCTTTTTTCGAAACTGTTTTGTTTATTTAAAACGAGACGAATCGTATAATAAATTCGCGTGCTTTTAAATTTTCAACGATAAATTTAATTAATGCATTTTGCAAATGTTAAACATTCGTTTATGAAAATTCATCCAAACGATTATTCTTTCACATTTCTATTGTTGCCGAAGCTCGACTTACACAATAAAAAATAATCGCCAGCAGTTTGAAAGATGCTTAAGTCCGAGTCGCATAAAACGCAGTAATCGTACGACGTACAATAAACCTCGTAAAAAAGTCCGCAACGACCGCATCAAAACAAACATCCGCGGTAAATCGCGCATGAAAACGACTGCCCCTCGACAAATCCATTCGAATAAAAAAAAACAAAAAACAAAAAAAAAAAAGAAAAGGGGGAAGGGAAACAAAAAGAGAAGGTAATGTCTGACGTACATTCCAGTATTATCGTAACTCGTCGGTATACGTATCGGTGTCAATCGGTTCCGATCCTCTTTATACTCACGCGGCGTATAACAATGCAGCGACGAAAACTCACGATGTTTAAAAAGCCAGCGGTCAAAGCCGCTCAAAAGTCGATCTTTATCGTCGGCGCGCCCTCGCAACATCTAACGGCAGATGAAGCCGTCATATATAGTATAGCCGAGTGGTCAAACAACTATGTAAACCCTCTCCCCCTCTCTCGATCTCTTTTCGAGTAAACGCGTGTCCGTACACATACGCGTCACGCACACGCGTACAAGGCGTTTACCTTCTGTTTTCGCTAACACGCGCTACGGTCGTTATATGCATATAGACATATATATATATATATATATACTTGTAAATCTCTCGTTGCCCTCACGCGTTACGCGCACAATATATCGACGTCGATCTGGCGATTCACGCCGACCGGGCCCGCGTTCGTACGCGACGTTCGTGCGGGCAAAGTTAAAGAGTTTAATGACGGGGTTTGGATGATTTGTTAACCGCTGCTGGCTGCTGAGCGCATCGGGGCTTAGTTTCATCGCGTCTGTGCGTGCAGTGTGTATTTTTTTTTTTTTTTTTTTTTACGGCATTTGAGAAATATGATTTTTTGGTAATTATTCTTAGAGTTTATTTTATTTCGTTTCATGTTCATGTTATCATTATAACGCAGTAAACGTTAAATCAAAATTCATCCAAGTAATAAATATAAATTATTCGCTTTTTATAGGAGATAAGTCCAATATATCCAATAAAATCACTAAACTATACATACACAGTAAAGAACTTTAAGAAAAAAAGAATCATCCTTTTCTTTCCCCAAAAAATTACCTAATCAAATCCAAACAACCTCATCATGCTTAGTAACAACCGCTTATGTTCTTTTCCTTCCAACTCGGAGCGATCGAGAATCATAACTCACGTGTTTTTCTAAACATAGAGAACGCAAAACGTGCAACACGCGCCTCAGACACATAGACATGAGCGCGTGCCGCTATTTAGAAGCCAAAAAAAAAAAAAAAACGCTCGCTCGCTCGCTCTTTCACCCTACGGTTTACACGCCCCTCAACGCCGGCAACTTCGCCAGTCATTCGGAAGAGTTGTTTTTTTCTTTCCGCGTGTATTAAAGCGATTTGTTACCCTCAGAGAACACGTAACCAGAACCATTGGCCTTTCTTTTTATTTTTTATTTATTTTTTTTTTTCTTCTTCACAAAGTCGATCGCGATACTTCGAAACTCGGACTGCTTCGTGCGTTGCTCGTATAACCGCGAACGATTTGCTAAGCGATCGCTCGCGCGTTATGCTCACCAAGGCAGAAAGTTAATTTCCCAAAGAAACAATCGTGCTTTTAGCCCGTCGTTCGGTAATGCGTATGTGTGTGTATACATATATATATATATATATATATATATATATATATATATATATATATATATATATATATATATATATATATGTAGAGCCGTTCGTGCGCATTGTGTGTACTTTTCGCGCGCGATGCGCTCGCGTTGTGTTAATCGGCGCTCGTTTTTTTTTTTGTCGTAAACTTTATCCCGGACGATTTTACGGACGTTTGTTTTGTTTAATCGTGAATGAAATTATGGGATTTACGTGCGTTGCGTTTTTATTTTGTTCGCGTATTGATTCCGATTTAATGAATGAATATTCGAAGACATTATTCGTTCGCTGTTAGAACGAGAGTTGATTTGTTTATTGTTGGATATTTTTGTGAAACACGTGTGTGTTTTATCGTTAAGATAAATGTGAATAAAGTTAAATTTACGTTGATTACTCGGCTTTCAAAAGTTTTAAAATACTAATTGATCAGTCGACAATTTATGCCCGATGAACTATTCGCATCGTTATAATAATTACATAGTATCTATTATAAAATTGATAAAATCAATTATCTTATCATTAAATCCTAAATATTCATTACAAGTCAATCAGCGCGTCCTTCGCAAAGAAGTAACATATTATTTACCTTAAAAAAAAAAAAAAAAAAAAAAAAAAAGGATACAGTGATCCCATAAAATCATCGGTTAAAATAAGTTCACACTGTCCAACGATTAAGAGAATAGCGTCGTATCCAATGTATTTTCAAAGACATTGCCTATATCCATTTCTAATCCAAGATAAATATCCGATAATTATTCAAATTCAAAAGTCCCCATTAGTCACGCGAACCGACGCCTACGCGCGCTTAACCAAACTGACCGCGCGGCAGTTGTGTGTGTGTGTGTGTGTGACGCGGATGGTGACCCTCTTAATTAAAACATACGAGTACATAGAAAGGGCGAGAGAGTGAATCCAAATTAGGATAAAACGCGTGTGCGCGTGTTTCATCGTGTTTAAATAATCGCAAGACTCATATATACATATATATACATACGTAGATTCAATGAACTATTGTATCGTTGTTTCATCTTTCAACATATGGGATTTACGTTGAGATCGTGAATTTGTCCATTCGCATATGTGTTTCAACGAATTTTCAATGCGAATTTTCGGAGAGGGTATGTGTGAGATCGATCGATGCGATAAGAATCACGTTGAAAAATTAATTAACGTTCATTTTATTTGAAAGATGTTCGGGTGAGAAATTGGGTTTTTAATTCATATGTTAATTAAAAATTAATGTGCGACCACATCACAGTTAATCGTTATTCGTTCTTACAAATTTTGAGGAATAAAATCAAACGATTGAATTTAGTCAAATAAAAAAAGTTTTCTAAAAATACGTAGAACGAATCATTTTTAAAATACGAAATCCGTGAAAAATAAAATTTCCTCCTTATAAACATAAGTCAATTGCTTAAACGCGTCATCTTTTTTTACAAATCCCGAAAATGAAATTAATGAGTTCCTAACATAAAACAAATCTAGCTTGCGTCTTGAATTACAGTCGATCGATACGCTCTCGAAGGATAATTGAAAACATTATCCGTGCGCGGAAATTAATACGACGTTACAAACGAACGTAAACAAAACCAGCATCCGGAGTACACAATGTCGGCGAAACGTCTTTAAAGCCCTATAAACATCGTATTTTAACAGTGGGCGGTGAACGTACGGTAAGAAAGAGAATAGGAAGAACGGAACTGCCGTATATGAAAAATTGACGGCGTCCTCGAAACGTATTTCGTATATAACATGATTTATGTGTATAATACGATTGCTTCGCGAGGAGAATCGATAGCAGAGCGACTGTTAATTTTTTTTTTTTTTTTTTTTTTCGTTAAGTAGAAAGGACAATTCGATTATTATTAAGAAATGTCTTTCTTTTCTTTTCTTTTCTTTTTTTTTTTTTTTTTTTTTTTTTTTTTTTTTTTTTTTTTTTTTTTTTTTTTTTTTTTCACAAAAAACTTGAGATTTATTTCTTCCATGATTCATTTCACCGGTCAAAAGCGCTTTCATCAACGTTAATTTAATCTCAATAAAAGCCATACGTAGCCACATATGCATATGCCATTTACTCCTATAACGCTGCAACGGGGTGATACGCGCATATACCAAAAAGAAAAAAAGAAAAAAAAATTGAACGAGTCCGAGTAGAGATTATCACCGGCGTATACATATATACATTGAAACGAAATCGCGCGCGTCCACGTGTGTTTAATCCGATAACCCATCCCCTAAACCTGTAATCGCATAGGTCACACGTACGAGCACGTACATGCACGCACACGCATACACAATGCTTTAAATATACGCTCGCGCATACGTACAATTCTCAGCCTATGAAAGGATGAAGGAGGATCGGGAGAGGTTAAAGCCTCGCGCCCAAATGAAGAGAGCGATGCTCGAAATATACATATATACATATGTACATATATAGGTACGTCGTCGTAGGGAATCAAGTGGAAGAGGAATTGCGAGCTGCTCGACTGCTATATTGCCAGAGCCGCGAGGGAATATATATTGGCTTGACCACGCGCGCGTATTATCGATCCTCGTCATCTTCATTATGACGAGGGATGAGCGCCGAGTGAGTAGTGTTACCGTGAGAGTTGAAGAAGATTATATTATACATCGAGTTATATGCGACGAATGTAGATAGACCAGCGAGTATTGTTTTTAGACTTTGTGGCTTTAATTAAATCTCTTGAATATTTGGCGATGTCACGTTTGGAAACGATGAAGAATTATCGAGCGAGGTTGAAAAGAATTTTGTTTTAAAGTTAAATCGAACGTTTTTTTGTTTTTTTTTTTTTTTTACAAATTTATATATTTTTAACACAACGTATATCATAAAATTTTCTCACTTTGATACTCAAATCTAGATCGACTGAACAAAAGCAGCATTTTTATCGTCTCCTTTGCTCTGGGATTTCCGCGAAAATTTCTCGAGCTGTACACTCATAAAAAAAAAAATAACTAAAACGGCCTCGACTTATTAATTATTCCTTCATTACCAAGAAAAGACGTGATATCGATATTACGTTCGCGCGCTGCTCAACTATATATACATATATATCTATGCGCGAGTGCGCAATCTCTTTTGTCGGCATATTCTCGGTGAGTTTGATCTCGTTCCCGCATTCTAAATGTATATGTATATGTTTTCCTATCTGTTGGGCGCCTATACGTATATGTATGTGAGCACATAAAGTGAACCGCGCGTATGAATTACCATTGACTTACCGCTTACTTAGAGAGCTTAATAGATCGGTGATTTTCTAAAACGGAACGCGTCTCTAATTATCGGGTTAAGTTTTGTCGTTTGATCTCGTTATTTTTTATTTCTCCTCTCTTCTTTTCTTTCCCGGGGTAAGAATAAAAATGGATTCATCTGAGCGGATAAACCCTTAGTTTTTCCAGACGAGTTGCGTGACAGTTTAATCGCTCGGCTCGTTTTAATACATGCGCTAATACCCCGAAATGGCTAACACAATGCCTAGGTACGGTCTAGTGTAAGAATCGCTTTGTACCCGTGAGCTGATTTTAATTGGAGGGTGAACTGACACGATCGGTGGTTTATTCGAGGTTTGCTCGCTAGTTTATTGTATTGTGATTCTTTTTTTTTTTTTTTTTTTTTTTTTTGGAACGATTTGAATTTAAAATTCATTTACGATTGGTTAAACTATTGATATTTATAATTCTTGATAAAAGTTATTAATTAAATAATACTAGAAATAAAAGAAAAAAATGAATCCAAACAGAAAAAAAAAACGTTCTTTTATTATAAAAAAAAAAAAGCGCATTGAATTCACAAATAATATTTCGTGAACAAAAGAAATCTCGTTCAATCGGATGTACACATAACTGTGACGCATCCTTGTTTAATTATCCTTTCTAGTGTCACTCACGCGTAAAGTAAACGTAAAGAAGCACGTGTTTCAACAAACCCGACGTGCTTGGTGTATCAAAAAAGTATCAAACCCTCGTTCCGGAAAATCCTGCAAATTCGGCCAATTTTTATAGAAAAAAAAAATAAAAAATAGTGTAGATATCGTATTCGGAGCTAATATCACAAATGGGGATTAATTCCATATGAATAAAAAAGAAGAAATAGGAAAAAGAACCGTTGTATTTGCTCGATATCGAACTGCTTAAAGCAAATACGATGATATTTAAACCCACTACCACCTTTTTTCTTTATTTTTAAATATATATATATATATATTTTTTTTTTCTAAAACCGCATTTCTACACATTTGTATGTATATACATATATAGACACACGTACACGTTCGATCATTTGGTTCGACTAGCAACCGTTCGTTCTGACAGCTCTTCCATGTCAGCGATTTGAGCGAGTTGATCCGATTGTATGCAGTCTGTCTTTTTTGCATGAAGAATTCGAGAATAAAAAGAGCGAATTGAATTATTATTTAAATGAATAAAAAATATTAAAATTTTATGAAAAAAAAAAAAAAAAAAACTTAAATAAATAAATAAAAAGTTTTCCACGTTAAAACTAAAAATATGATTCAATTCATACACATCGCGAATCTTTATCTTATAATCAGCCTACAACTTCCAACTCTCTATCTCGCTTCACTTTCACCTTCTTTGATTCTCGCTTTCACAAAGTCATCACCTCTCCATCTTCTAACTTCTAACTTTTCGAGGTCGCGGCCGCCACTACGACAGACACGCCGTGCATCGAATCCTCGGTATCCCAGTACGATTCGTCCGTAACGTACCTTATTCCCCTTTCCCCCCCCCCTCTTTTCCCTCTGATGCATTTTGTAAGCCTTAATGCAGCTAGTTTTTATACGTAAATTGACAAACGTCGCAATAGGATTGCGGTGAATTACGGCAATGCCGCTCTGTATCGGCAAGAGAAAGAGAAAGAGAGGGAGAGAGATTAGATTTTCCGTTTGTTTACGCGCGTTTGTTTACTCTCAGCTACATCCGTGATCTATTTCTTAATCTGCTACGGGTGGTTTGTTTACTGTTACTTGTGGATTTTGTCCGTGTTTTTCTTTTAGAAGGGAGAAAAGCGAGAGAGGGAGAGAAAATATTTTACTACTTTTCGGGAGGGTGTTGAAGGTATCTCTGTACGATTTTTGAAATCCGAGCCAATTTTGGTTAAACTAACTTCGACAAACTTCAATTTAGAGAAATTAAACATTAAAGTTAATTCGATTATGAGCTAGACAATGGGTTGGGAAATGAGTCGAGTAAGCGAATTAAATGTTTCAGGAAAAAAAAAAAAGAAAAAAAAATAGCGTAATTGCGATTAAGAAACTTGTTGACTTAATGTACCTTTATAAAATTGTCTTTTATTTTTTTTTTTTTACCAAGTGTCAAGTTTCCAAACTAAATTTAAACTTCGTTATTTTCTTAGTAATAAACGAAGATTAATATCTAGTCATATAGGCTGTGCAAAAAGTAAAATTATAAAAAAAACCCCGTGACAAAAAGTTATTAAAGTAGCTTATATTTCTCGTTGCATCATTAAGAGAGAGAAAGAGAAACATACGGATAGAGGGAAAATCCCAGAAAATAACTCGTCGAATTAAATGCATATTTGTGGGGCTTTTTAACCTTGTACGCATATTAATTACGTGAAAAAAAGCGAATGCGAGAGTATTTCATTTTAACGAAAAGCCGATCAGTTGAAACTTCATTAATAAAATTTGTCATCGGTATACAGAAAACGCAATTATAACGAGTTTTCATCAGCGCTTGGTGAATTTGCGTAACCCATAAAAGCGACACGTTTATTATTCTCGATGTCGTTAAAAAGTTATAGCTTAATTCAACAAAAAAAAAAAAAATAAAAAAAATAAATCTTTTCTCTTTTGTCCTTAATAAAATTTTGGAAAATCCGATTGACCGACGGGTTGAAAAAAAAAAAAAAAAAATAAAAAATAAACGTATAACGTCGATTCGAATTTTTTCCCGCAAAAGTTCCCTTTCGCACATACACGACGAGTATGCGACTAATGCACACATACGTCAAATGTCTTCCTTCCGCGCGCTGTAGAAAAGATTGCGGAAGCGTTAACGCACGGATGCATCGCATCGGGTGCACGAGAACGTCGCATCCGCGCGTTCGTGTGTGAAAGGGAATTCTCTCACTCCGTACGTAGGGATAAGGAAAAGCCGATTACGTGCACGTATATATATATATATATATATATATATATATATATATATATATATATATATATATATATATATGCACACACACACACACTTTTATTGTTCGTATCGCATGGATTACGTAGCGGTTGGATGTGTCAAATATTAGTTGAAGATTTTGATACTTTTATTATTTTTCTATTACAAAGATGATCGATGAAATATTTTAATTTCGTATAAAATTTTTTATTTTATCAGCGCAATAATTTTAATTTTAGACGAATGTATAAATTTTAACGCGATTACAACGAAAAGCGTACAAACTTACGTTTTCGTATGAGTACAATAAACGTCTTACAAAATCACATATTTAAAGAACCTAAAGAGGTCTAACAAATTGGCGCCGTGGCCGGAAAAAAACGCCGACGGACGCCCGTCGAATTTCTATGAAACAAAAGCTTCGCATGCGCGTTCTCATGGAGTTAAAAATTATACTCGCAACTTATGTGTCACGCATCTGCTTAATCGTTTGAAGTAATGATGCGCAGTTGCTCGCTGTCGCCTTCGTTTTTTTTTTTTTTTTTCTTTTCCGTTAATTGTCTTAAACTCTGAATGACTTTAAGCTTCTTCACAATGTTTGAATCGTGATGCGAAAAAGTAATAAAATTTATTGTTAAAATTTTCACTTGAACATTTATCCTTGTACTAATGATTTAATTATAATGAACGTGTATATTATTTGCGTAAATTTTATTTAAAAATTTTTTCATTTTTACGCCTGTATTATATATATAATTATAGATAATTTTTAATGGATTTATCATAAAATCTGTTTACCGCTCAATGTTAAAATAAACTAAAACTATAAAGAAACTTGCGACGGCATACACGTACTCATCGAAATACATCGCCTTTAAAAGCTCTTAAACAACACTCAATTCATTCACCCAATCTTTCCAAGCTTTCGGTCGTATATCGCGCGACACAGTGTGAACTCCGCTTAACCCAACGAGTCTAAAGCAAAATAGTGTGAGACAACTCACGTACGTGTATACATATATACACAAAAAGATAAGCTGGCGACCGAAGGCTTAATTGCTCGTTTCCTGTCCCTCCCGCGAGAGAAAAACGATCTCGCCTCTCTCTCTCTCTCTCTCTCTCTCTCTCTCGTCTCTTTCGTGCTTGACTTTTTATTTTTACGACTCGCGCGGATCTTTGACCCATTCCCGCGGCCAGTCGAGTCATACAAACATATATACTCTCGCCAACCCGTTGCTTCTGTCAATGAATGCAAGAGAGGTAGCTTTTACTCCGGCTAACACTCAATGAGATACGAGTTCTTTCTTTATCCCTTTTTTTTTTTTTTGTGGATCCGGGGTTAGTACTTGACGTTCGCGGAATCGACCAATTGCAATTTGATAAAAGGTGGGGGAAATTGCGAACTTTTAGGAGAATTGTTTTTTTTTTTTTTTTTCTATTTTAGTTGTATAGAATTGTGTATAAGAAAATGTAACTTTTTGTTTTATTTCCTAATTGCTGTATATGATACATTACGTTATATTTTTATTTTTCGTCGTATACATTTTTCTGCTTCGATAAAAACTAATTCAGCAGAAAACGGTCACACATTTGATTCGTCATTTAAAACGTGAATCACCAGTTAAAATTACATAAGTGAAAAAAAAAAATGATAATCGTAGAATGTTTATCCGGAAGTGTATCATTTATTTTGTGTGAATAAAGTTTATTTTAATGCATCATAATTTTGTGATCGCAATTTTAAAAGTGTTTACATAATTTAAATTTTAAACGTAAAATGAAATCTTCGCTCAACTCCTCGACAGTTTTTATTGAAACGTCTCAATTTCCATCCACTTTAAACTCTTTATTCATTCTCTCAATTGAACGGGAATACGATTATAGCTTTTCTTCTAGTCCATATTCGTCATTTTTACCGTTCACCGATTGAATTCGACAAACTAATTTATCTGATTTTTACATTTTTTCTAGTGAAATAAGCGACAATTGAAAAAAAAATCTAATTGCTTTTGCCAATGAGACATTTTTATCTGGAATAGCATTTCCACTTTAAATTTTTATGCGAAATGTTCATTAAAAGGCATAAAGAATCCTTTTATTTCCATGACAAGAACTATGCCTTTTCTTTCCTTGTACTTTCCGTTTGATACTTCATCAATTTTCTTTTCCTGTTTAGCGCGTATCGCTGATTTAATCAAAAGATACAACTTTCTCTACGAACGAATAATCAACCTTCGATTAACCCTTAATCACTTTTCCTGAAAATAACAATCGAAAGAAAGAAAGAAAGATAGAGAAAGAGAGAGAGAGAGAGAGAGAGAGAGAGAGAGAGAGAACAAACTAAGACGTATCGATATAATTCAAAATAAACCACAACTCGAGATATCCAATTAACTAGACGCGCGAGTAAAATCACATTAAAGACGGCGCCATATTGCTCTTTTCCTTCCGAAAGCAATAAAATAAAAGAGAAAAAAAAAGTTCAAGACAGAAAACATAAACGAAGTAATATACAAAAAAAAAAAAAAAAAAAAAAAAAAAAAAGAGGAAATAAATAACTCATCGATGACAGCGAGCTCGCACGCGTGTATGCCTTCTATTTTTTCCGGACGCGGAAAGAAAGAAAGCCATTAAGGACGAATGAAAAATCGCGCATTAAACGCCGGCTCTGTGTGTATATATATATAAGTATATACACATGCGCAAGGGCGGAAATGTGTAAGTAATAGGGAGGGGGTAAAATAAAAGCGGGCACGTGTAAGAGAGAACGCCAACTCGTTACGCAATGGACGCGACTGATGGCTTTTTAATTACCGGTACGGAGAGCGAGTGCCTTAAGGATTTTATATATCCTCTTGCAGGCTACTAGTGGTCTATTTCTGTAGCTTTTTCTTTCTCTCTCTCTCTCTCTCTCTCTCTCTTTTTTCTTCTTCTCTTACTTTTTTTTCTTTTCTTCGTTTTTGCTTGCTTGGCTTAAAATCGTAGGAGGAAAATGTTTCTTTTCTAATTCTTGGTTGCGTAAAGTATTGTTAGTAAGGTTCGTCCGTGTCGTTACGTTATAGTTGTTTTTTTTCTTTTCGTTTTGATTCCTTTTCTTTTTTTTCTCTTTTTCGGAAACGGTCAAATTATAAAAATTGAATATACTTATTTGTTGAATCTTTTAAAGTTTTTCAATCTTTTAAAATTATATTTATTTTTGTATTATAACTAAATAAAATAAATAATGAAATGTCTTTTATTTCACATACAAATCCATTGAATTTGACAAACCATTTCGATAATTAAAAGTTTTAATTAATTTTTCAAATACTCTTATTTATATCTACCAAAGGTTTTGTTCACATTTCCGTCGAAATTGATTCTCGTATACTTGAACCATTGTTATTAATATAAATAAAATACTTTTTCAATTATACGCCATGCTAAATTCGTTTAAACTTTGAAAAAGAAGCAATTAAAAAGCGTTGAAAAATCATTTTTCACTCAACTAAAACTCATCGAAACGTAATCCACGCCCATCGTGTTCCAATTTACCCGCCCATTGAAAATAAAAATAAAAAAAAAACAAAAAAAAAAGAAAAGATAGAAAGAGAGCAAAACACCAAAAAAACCACTCGATTCCCGCAACCGTATCCGAAAATCCCGAAAGGCCAAGGGAGCAACGCGCCCGAGTCCTGCATCAATTTTGAACGGCGCCCACGCGCGGCTCACGAGGACGAAGACGATTTCAAGGAGGATCGGCAAAGGCAAAAGTTTAACCACGAGTAGAGGAAGAGAAAAGTAGTAGTATATATATACACGCAGCGTTGGTATAGGCTACGGAGGCATTAAAAAGCCCACGGGGCGCACTAAATCACTCGACAACGCGCGATCGGAAGAGAGGAGCGACGAGCGCGAGGCTTACGCCGCTGCGATGTCTCTCCACTGCGTGGGCACAATGGAGCTATACCGATGCTTTTGTGTATATGTGCAGGCGTCTTTGCGCGCACGAAACAAATCTCGCGTGTATGGTATATATACCTTTGTTGATGGAAACGAAAGGAAAGAAAATGTGGTTTCGTTCGTTTACTTGCTATGTACGTTGTGGTCTTTCTGATGAAAATGTACATAGAGTCGTTGGTTAACCTTAAAAAAAAAATTTTATTTTCAAAAATGTTTAACTTGAAAAAAAAAAAAAGTATCACTTTCGTTAACTATGTATTGTAGATATATATATATATATATATATATATACATATATATATTTTTTCCATCACTAGGTATTTATTGTAATATAATTATTTAAATTCATTACGCGTTATTATTATTTTATTCGATTTGTTTGAAGAAATAAATAAATATAAAATAATAAGTCAAGGTAAATTAATTCTTCTCGTAAACGAAAAGCGTTATATTTATCCGGAGAAAAATAAAAATGCGAGCGAGTTCGCGTGCGAAAATATAAAGCACAGAAGAATATAACAAAAGACAAACATTTCCATTCTCTGTGTCCACTCCATTTTTCAATCTTTAACAGAGACGAGGCGAAAATACGAGAGAGAGAGAGAGAGAGAGAGAGAGAGAGAAACGAGCGTTAAGTTAAAGGACGAGCAGCTTTTCAAACGCGTCTTAAGAAGGATTATCCCTTTTGCGTGGAACGACACACGCGCGGGTCGATTTCATGGGTATAATGTCACGGCGATTGTGCTACTTGGGTTGTATTGCCGATTCTTTGGAAATGTTTCGTACGCATGGGAAAACGACACGCGCGAAATATCGAACGAATACACGGCCCGGTTGTTCTAATTTTTCTTATAAATGTGTAGAAAGAGATAAAGAGAAAAAAATTTACGGCTTCTTATACGACAATTTATAAATTAACAAAGTTCGATTAGTCGTGGAAATTCTTTAAAGTTTATATTCATTATTAATATATTTTATATTCGTTTTTACGTTATTATATAAACGGACTTAGCCGTTTATAATTTAGTACGCGAAATGAATAGTATTAAATTCAATGTTGCGTGAAATCTTGTAAGAATATCTATCGTTATATTTATGTGCGTCATAAGTTATTTTAAGAAATGTACTTATGCGAAATTGATATTAAAAGTTATTTCCGAAAGGTTTCCATTTTTTTATGTCAATACACATACCTAGTTATGGTATATCTTATTAAGTTAAATTTATTACTCCTGATAATTTCATTGGGCATAAATGTTTATTTTAAATAAATTTAAATTACAAAATAAAATGCCGTTCGTTTATTCTATTTTGCAAATTTAATTTTGTATTTGCGATTTGAATAACAAATTATTATTACAATTTTAAATTCAAAGTGAAACGTTTCGCGTAAAATTTATTAAAAAAAAAAAAAATAATAATAATAATAATAATAATAATAATTACGATAAAATCAACATAGAAATTATTTATTTTCAAAGTGATTTCAAATAAATTATTACAAAGTATTATTTGCAATAAAGCTATGGCGATATTGAAAAATAAATTATTAGAATACGATTATTTAAATATTTAAATCGCAAGATTAAATATTATGTATTAATTGCACACTCGTAAACATATCAAAATTTATTTACAACAAATATAATAAAATCTTTATTAAATATCGTTCTCGTATAGTTTATACGCCATAATTTCATGAATTAAATCTATATTACCAACATACATTGTTTATGAAATATATTAAAAATCCGACAATTAATTACTTTTCAAACAAATAAGAAAAAAACAACGAGCTAATGATAATTCCAATATTTCGATATAAATAAATCACAGTCGCGCTATCGATACACGCTTAAAAAAAAGAAACCGCATAAAAACATAAAAAATTATTCGCCGCTATCACAAACAAAATTACAAATTAGCCCTTGTTCCATTTACGCTTTTATCTCGCGTGACTCGATAAAGCGCGCGCAATTCGTCATACAAACACGTAACGAATTCGTCCACCGCGACTTTATCGAACTCTATGATGAGGCTTCGTCGATGAAACTTGCGTTTTACTAATATTATCGTAAATAAATCCATTTCCAACGACATGTATTGCGCAATTGTCCCAAGTCTTAGCTAAAGGTAATACAGAAGAGCGGAGTGGCTAAATAAGAAAAAATAGTAGAAGCGAACGAAAGAAACGATCGACCGGAAGCATGATAAGAAACTGGAGGAAGAGAAAAGGACGGAAATAAGAAACGAACGAGCGTAAGGTTGATTCATCGTCGACGTTGAATGTGTATGTACATACACGAGTGCGCACAGCTTGCTTGTGCGTATTACGTAGAAAAAGGCAAGTTTTTTTGAAATATCCAAGAGACGCCGCAACAGTTTTCCGTGCGCGATGAGAATTATTTCGAAATTAAACGGGACGCGAGAGGAGACGGAGACACGTCGGTCGAGAAAAAGCGACGAGTAAAAGACGAAAAAAAAAAAAAAAAAAAAAGTCGTATACGTGCGTACACGCTTGGGAGGAGAGAAAGTCGAAACAATAAGACACATTAACGCCGATTGTGTTTACATAGGCGTCGAAAGGGGCGTGTAGGTGTTGCGATTTCAAAACGGCTTCGTAGCGATGAAAAATCATCGGGCGGTAATTAATTATTTCATTGTTGCCGGGGTGTATGTTTAAGGATTAATTATTATCGGAGTTCTTATGAATCGCTGTTCACATCGATCAAGATAATTGCTCGTGAATGAGTTTCTCGTTGGAAAATAATTGGACGATTATTTTTCGTTTCAAGGTTTCGAGCGCAATTTTTGTGCAAACGATTTAAAACGTAATAGATTTTGAGTTTATGGTAAATGGCTTATGTAGATGATTTTTTTTTAATTTTTTCATATTTGATAAATCGAAGCTTTAAAATGAACTCGTAATACTCGCAATATGGAAGAAAAAATTATAACAGAAATCGTTCGAAGACAACCTTGCAGTTGCAATAACGGTTTTATCGGCGAATTAATCGATCTATGCCGATGTATAATACATCAAGGCTCTTTGGAAAATTTACCAATCACGTGTAATCGATACGCCGTGCTTGAATAAACAAATGATTGTATGCAAATAAATTATTTACATCGGCGCTGATTTCGATTTCTCTCTTCGATATGCCGCTCTCTCTCTCTCTCTCTCGCTTTACAAAGGAAAACGTTTTCTCGTATGAGCTTATAGAAACAAAAGAATACACGCGCCACTTTTGCTGAATCAATTCAAAGTTTAATTTCATACGAGCGATCGTTGTACGTTAAAAGAAAAAAAAAAAAAAAAAAAAAAAAAATACAAATTAAGGCTGTTAATTACGAGAAAAACGATCGTTGAAATTTTACATTTTTCGATAAACAACCCAAGCAAAGCAAACTCGTAAAAACTTTCATATCAAAGCGCGAAGAGGAAACATCTAAGGAATTAGAAATCGCGTGTATATATACATCCGTCGTACGATAGATCGCGACGACGAGCGCGCGTTATTCGTATTCGCGACGCGCGACAACACCGACCGATCGGCTCTTTCCTCCTTTTATTTCTTCCCCCTTCAGCTTCTGGGAAGCTTCGTGGGCGCGATAAGGAGTCACGATACGAGGACGGGCGGGCATGAGACGAGGCGCCTTAGGAAAAGTCTCTCTCGCGAGCGAGCTCGCCCGACGAATACGAATTCGCAATCTCGCCGGGGAGCGGATTTTGTCGTGGATACGCGCGAGAGAGTTGGAGAAAAACGAATCGCGAAGGTGAGTTCGGGTAGATATGTATAACGATAAAGGTATAACGATAGCGTTCGACTGGCTTTGTTCGATTATCTCGTTGGAAAGTTTTATAACTGGGGGTTTCATTGACGATCCTTTTTTTCTTGTACTGCTTATTTTCTCTTATTTACTTATATCGAAGGAAAAAATAAATTTAAAATATAAAAAATACATTACTTAAATTTAATATTTGATGTTGCAGACTATCGATCCGCTGAATGTTTAACATAAAATTTTCATATTAAAACGGACAGATAACTTTTATGCATTAAAAGATTAATCGTATTATAACTTGACGTCGCGCTGATGATCATTTAATACTATTAAATTTACGCAAATTAATGCACAACGAATTTAATTATAAATTGCACGAGTTCACGCACAAACGTTTATTAAAGGTCTTTATAATTAACCGTAGATAAAATAATTCGAAATTGTGCGAATTAATCCTTAATAACGAGACATCTGTTTTAAAGTACACAATTTTTTAAAAAAAATTATGGTTATTTAATGTTTTCATGCATCGAGAATACTTCAGGAATCTATCGATGCCAACGTCTGTACATACATTGCTTTAACCGTACGATTACAACAAAGACAATTCGAATCGTCAAACGTGCGTAAAATAAAAAAGAAGAACGACGCTCGGCTCTTCGAATGGTATAAAACACGATGCGAGTTGCAACGGTTCGTCATCGAGGCCGGTTTCAGTGGTTCGACCTAATTTTCACACGTATATGCGCAAGAGAAAGAGAGAAGATAAGTAAGAGACTCGATTTCGGTTATATGTGTGCGCACACCTGCTTTAAAAATTTTCAGCCTGTTTTGCAAAAACTGTCTCGCCGTGCGGCGAACCGCACAAAGTGCGTTAAAGTTTCTTTGAATTTCGACATTAACCCGTTTCGAAGAATCGAGAGTAAAATTCTGCAAGATGCGAAGAAGTCTCTCGTGTGCGAAGTTTTAAAATACGCTTTATATTACTTATTTGTGGATTATTGTGGTAGAGCTTAAAATTTTTATGGATAAAATTTAAAAATTTTACGTAACGTGAAAAATAAATTTTTTACAATGAAAGTTTTACTTTTTAACGTAAATTGATTTTTGACGTTTATTGGTTTTGATGTTTTAAAAGATGAATAATAATATAACACTTATTCGTTTTTTCTTTATAAAAAATGTCAATAACAATTATTATAAATTATTTAATGGAAAAGAACAGCATAATAGTTCGTTGTAAGAGTTAATAATCGTGAAAAATGAAACTAAACGCAGGTGTCAAATACATTCACAAAGACGAATCTTCAGGGGAGAGGGGAGGGAGGGGGAAAAGACTAGGATTCGTTAATAGAGATATTAAAACATCATTAAAGCACAAAGTTGGGTCGATATTTTAATTAACATTCGCTTGACACAGCGTCACGTGATTGATCATAAATTTGAAATACTTTAATAATAATGAATGATTTATACCTATCGTTATTATTATATTCATGTTTATAATTAATTGCAATAGATATGCAGAAATTTTGCATTTGTTTCGTAAATTTTATAATCGACAATTGAATATAAAGTATTTATAAAAATAATTATGATTTGTCATTTTGTGATGCAATAAAATTTTGATTTTTTGAAAAAAAAAGTCTTAATTCAATATGTAATACACACATATAATTTTGTTTGTGCAACGTAATAAAATAATTTTCAATACTATCATTACAAACTCTATAATCAGGTTAGTTTAATAAGGATAATTGCAGGTTAAAAATTATCGCCGAGTAAAAATCTTGTTGCAAAAGCAGTTACGGAAAACGTATAAACGCAAAAACTACCAACCGACTATTGAAGCCATACACACACACACACAGACACGCACACACACGCGCGCGCGCGCGTAAACAATCCTCTGAATCGGCAAAACAAAAAAAAAGTCAAAGTACCAATCATCCGTCCACCCAAGCAAAACACTCGGACCCCTATCATACCTTCAATTACCCACCGCTTTCTTAAACTCTCCCAGCGTTTTAAAACACGGCACGTCCAAAACTCTCTCTTTCTCTCTCTCTCTCTCTCTCTCTCTCTCTCACTCGCTTATCTTTGTGGACTTTTTGGCTTAAAAAGAAAAAAGAAGAAGAAAAAAAAAGAAACGAGTCAAAACATTGGTAACGGCAGCGGAATCTCTCTTTTTTTTTCTCTCTCTCTCTCTCTCTCTCTTTCTTTCGCCGCGGGGCGTCGACCAAAAAGAGATACCCCGTGGTGGTCAGAGCACCGAGCGAGATTAGAGCACCGAACACTTTTTCGCTCTCCCCGACCATCTGCTGATTTTCCTTTACCGCTCGCTCTCGTTTGTCTCTCGGGAGAGGGGCGAGTCACGGTCGGGGGTATAGAGGCTTTTACGGTGCGATAAAGGTTTTGCTAAGGAGAGCAAACGGATGCTGTAGAATGACCACTGGTGAAAGAGCGTCTGTGTGTAAGTATTTGCGCGAGCCTTTGTTACGTCGTGGAGGAGAAAAGTGTCGTCGCGTCTATTAGGATCTCGTTGAGTGGTGATTAGTGATTTTTGTTTATACTTTGGATGATCTTTCGAAGATTTGCATAATTTATTTATGCTGCGTATTTTACGGAGAATAAACTTCAGTTCATTTTTATTTTTATTTTTTTTTTTTTTTTATCGAGAGTTAATCTCGATTTGATGTTCATGAATAAAATTAAATTAAATATTTTAAACCGACATTGAAATTTAGAGTAGGTTTATAATGATGGACATTTTTTATTATACGTAATGAAGATATCATATGAAATGAAAAATTCAATCTCAACTTGAAATCGAATAACGGGATTTCATTTTATGAAAAATGATTCTCCTTAAGTGTCATTCAAGCAGAGTCTCTATATTAAAAGTTAATATCTTTTTCTTCACCGTGAAGCAAAAAAAAAAAAAAAAAAAATCTTATTTCTTTGAACCAAAAGCGTACACATAAGGGCGCTGCACTCGCGCACATGTGACGAATGCTCAATTAAAGCATTTATTAAACCATTTCCGTGAAAGTTTCATCGAAATTTAAACTCAGTCATTCCCTCGCTCTCGTCTCTATTTCAACGTTGAACCTTTTTCAGGATTGCCTCATCGTTTTCCACTTTCTGTCCTCTATCTCTTTCTATCTTTCCACCTTTTCCGACATCTTGCTGTTTCCATCAGCAGAACCGAAGGTAAACCGAGAAAGAATGAAAACGGACGAGGTTCGTTGCGTTAAGGAAACAGAAGATTTGTTCATTCGTAAGGAAAGAGGAGAAAAGATAGCCGTTGCAAGCGGACCGACCGAGTTACAAATTGATCCTTTTCAAATAAGAATGGAATTCAAATGCGAGAAGAGAAATGGAGGCGGGAGTACTCGAGAGACGAGAGTTGGATACGAGAACGAGTTAGGAGTTTGCTTTGTAAACGTCTTGCACGCATCGGGAATCCTTCATTACGGATGCCTGGTTATATTTTCTTCTTTCGAATAATTTTGATTGAGCCATCGATGTGTGGATAAGATAAGCCGTAGACACGTGTCCTTTCAAATCGTTTCGGCCGCATGTTTACAATACTTTTGATGACGTTTTAGCGATAAAGTATTCAGTAATTAAATTCTAGCCTGATTGATCAATTAACGTTTTATTTTTTTTTTATTTTTTTTTTATTTTTTTTTTTTTTTTTTTACTTTTACTTTTTGCGCGATAAGTAAAAACATTGAGCTGTTTTTAAATCTAATGAAGCATTAATTGCTAATTCGAATTTTTTATTCAATTTCAAATCGAAAATAAATTTAATCAATATAAGTAACGTTTTGACTCGTTACAAAATACCTTTTACTAAAATTCAAACGTAATTTTTATAAAACTCAAGTCATACGTCTTATCAAAACAAAATTGTACGATCTGTTTCATTCAAGTTTCCATTTCGGTGCATAAGGATAAAAAAAAAAAAGGAAAAAAAATTGACCTTCCACATATACACAACGGGTAAAAAATTTAAAATTCATAGCCTTTTGGCAATCGCGAACGCAAATAATCGTCCAATTCGAAAATCAATTACATGGGGCAATAAATAAAGGTAAATTAACTAAGCGCGCGCGTGCGTTCTCTCTCTCTCGACGGCGCCTTTTTTCCCTTATAAAGCTTTCTAATCGCGAAATTAGAATTACCCGACACAATTTACCCCCCCCCCCCCTCCATTAAACTCGCAAATTAGTTCCCCACCAACGGATACCGGCTCACCTCGTTCGAACGCGCGAGCGCGCGCGCACATGAACGTACGCGCTGCACTTTAAGGAAAAAAAAAAAAAAAAAAAAAAAAAGAGAGACTATAAAAAAAGTCGAAGCGAAACAAGCGAACGAAAGAAAAAATAAAAAAAAAAAAGGCTATGCTACTGTCGCCTGGTCTCGAGTGTCCACTTAGGCCGTATGAAGGAGGAGGAGAAAAAAAACGTCGCGCGCGAGAATCCGTTGCATAAGGTCGAAAGAGAAAGAGAAAGAGAGAGAGAGAAAGAGAGAGAGAGGAGAGGGACACGAGTCTCTCTTGAAAAGAAAGAGTAAGTCGATCAATCGCGAGCGCCGGGCAAAAAAGGAGAGGCTCGTCGCTGGTAGCTCCTTCAGACGAACCTATACTCGACTTATTCTCGGCTCGACTTCCCCTCTCTTCTTTTGTTGCTGCAGCAGTAGAGAGCCTCGGAAATGTCGTTGTGCAATTAATCGCGAGGAAAACCACTGACGTACGTTGACGACAAGTCAATCGTTCAATCGTTCAATCGTATCTTTTCTCTCTCTCTCTCTCTCTCTCTCTCTCTTTCTTTCTCCTACTCTTTTCTCTCTTTACTCTAATCGTTCGCTTCTGTAAGACTCTTGCGTGCGTGCGTGCGTGCGTGTACGCGAATGTACACGGGCACGCTTAATAATCTTGAAGTTTCGCTCGAACGAAGAGTCTCCTTTTTTTTTCGCTCCCGTTTCCTCGCTCGCTTCGAAACGGCTTCTGTAGCAAGAGCCAAGTCGATGAGCTCCGATCGCCCGTTTTTTTAAGTAAAGGAATTTTCTTTGCGACGTGTTGCGACTTTCTTTGCTCTATCCTTATTTTTCTCCTCTTCGTTTTCTTTATTTTTCGGTCTTTAGACTTCGGCGTTGGTTTGCGTTACGCGAAGCTATTCTATAAATGTGGAAAACACACGTTTCTGTGATTTACTGGCTAGTTTGACGTTTGACGTATAGATTGCCCGTTTCTCTTTCTCTTTGCTTTTCTTTCTCTCTCGCTCTTTCTACGGTTGCTCGCGCGTACGCGTACATTTCTTTTTTTTTTTTTCTTTATTTACTCTTTCGCAATAGCGTTATACTTTGTGCGCTGTGGTATGCGACCACCGCGTAGCTCAATTATATACTCGGCAACCGTAACTTATTCGGAATAACATTTTTTTCGTTTCCTTTTCAATTCGTCAGAGAATCGAAAATCGATAAAATCGTACGTCTCTTCTCGTTTGTGGATTGCATCGAAAGATAATGAAAATTTAACGCGATTCATCGATACGTACATATAAACCTGAATAAAAACGACAACAATACGAAAGGACATGTACAACGTTATTACGAACGCGCGGTAACGAACCCATTCAAATAAAAACCCAGTCAATTACAATAAATCTACATAATCCTGGGAACATAACCGCCTTTGAAATCGTTCACAGGATCCGCGATCGAGAATAAAGAATGAAAAAAAGTAAAGTCCGCGTCAATAAAAACAACCAAACCCACGGTCCTTCGAGCGGGACGAGAGAAAAAAAGAAAGACAAACGGCGATTGGAATAATCGACAGCTCGTAAAGTGCATTAATCAGTCTCTCTCGCACAAACGCCTATATAACCGCAAGCTTTCTCATCGCCTTTTCCGGCGAAGTTTCCATCGGCCAAAGTCCCGATGGAAAAACTCTCGTTGATTTACGTAGCGATCGGTCAGGTATAAAAATTATCCGGAGACTCGCAAGCTGTACGTGTGAAAGGGGTGAGTGAACCCGCGGTGAAGAAAAAAAAAAAGTCTCTCTCCAAGCGCCGCGCGCTTTACGAGCTAAAAGGGAGAGAGAAGGATGGAAGGGAGAGTCTTTTACGAGGTAAGTCGAGAAAGAGAGAGAGAGAGAGAGATAGGGAATACGAGATGGAGACTCGTTTAAATTTTGCACCGTACGATGCGTATACACGTATTGGATAGACAACGTTTTTCTCGAGCGTGGGTATGTAATGTATATACGCGCATGTCGATGTAATTTTCGATGCGTGAGAGCGAGGCTGCGCTATCTTTTTGTCTCTAATTTTTTTTTTTTTTTTTCAAGGGTGATTTGACGATGATCGAATTGGTTATTGCTTAAATTCGACGTCGTACGAATAATGCGTTATCAATCATACGCGCACATAATATATATAATATGTTTTATTGACGAACATAATATGTTTTATTCTATTTTAATGCCGTTCGGTAAACAAACATTTAATGCATAAGATAATTAACGATTTTTATGCTGCACGATGCTCATGGAACATATAAATGATCGAATAGGTAATAAATAACCGGTGTGATATCGGAACGACTTTTACTCGCGCTGACAGAATACAACACGCCTTTTAATGCATATTTCATAAGCTTAAATTGAAATAAAAAAATGCGAAGAAATTTTTTAAGCAAAATATTTGCTAATCAATTAACCGAGCGACGAGCACTTGTTATATACTTATTCAGGAACACGTACACGTCGCCGCACACGTTATTTTACTAGCGAAAATTTACGTATATATGGATATATAATAGAATCACGTAAAATAAAAAATACCGTCAAATTTTTTCCTAATAAATTTTCTAAGCAAAAAAAAAAAAAAAAACGACTCGAGAGTCACCCAGGAACGAGTTGAAGACGCGCAATGGAAGAAGAAAAAGAAGAAGAATAAACAACAACGGCAGGAGCAGCAGCTAGGCAAAGGAAATAAAAAGGAGTAAGAAGAAAAACGACGAGGACGAAGGTCTTGGGGGTCAGCTTCCATCGTCGCTCGATACTTTCCGTACAATTCGCGAAACGCCGATGGAATCTTCGAGGCGCCGCTTTTACGTTTTTTTTCTCCCGTCCTCCTCCTCCTCCTCCTCCTCCTCTCATACCGTATGGGTAAATTCCAAAGCGTTACTTCTACCTCCGCGTATATTAGCCATTCCGAGTTTTTCGCAAAGAGAAAAAGAGAGAAAGACAGAGAGAGAGATGTAGCGAGGAGGTAGGTTTTGTTAACTTCGAGTGCCTCTGCTCGTAAACTTTACGAGGAGAATTTCACGTGTAACTTCGTTTTCTGTTACGGAGGAGGGGAACAGAGAGAGAAGGAGTCTGTGTGTTATGGACCCTACGTTTTACGAGAGCGAACGAGATTAGTATACTTGTAGATATGTAAGTGTGCGTGAATGTATAGGATATCGTGGGATGTTTAAAGAGGGAAGGTTAATGCTGTTTTGCGGAAAAGGCGAACGTTGATGCCGCGTACTTATTGTTTTTTATCTTTTTCGTTATTATTATTCGAGTGCTATATAGTTAGAAACGGAGATATGCTCTTTTATTCGTACTTTATGAATACGAGATTTTAAAAATTTTATCTTTTTTTTTTTTTTTTTTATTCTTTTTATTATATTAGGAAGAATTGCACGACGGTAAAAGCCAATTTTTCGACGAATAAAAATTTTACTTTTGCGTTTTTCGAAAATAAAAAAGAGAAGCGATATTACGGTGTATTACAATGTATTTTCTTTCGCTTTTTCGTTCGTGTACGCGCATCGAGTGTAATTAACTTGAGCTCGTAAGTAGATTATATCGTGATTCACAACTCGACATAATTAGAGTTTGATGTTGCTCTGAACTCCAAAATAACGTTAACGAAAATAATTATTACACTCCCCTGGCGAATGCAATTTCTAAATAAGCGTCGTTAACTTTTTCGTTAAAGTCTGATTAAGTTTTAAAAGAGCCTCGTTTGTGAAATAAAAATTGATTATTACGTTGTAAATGAAACTTAAAAAAAAAAAAAAATAAATAACCTCATAAATACGATTTAACATTACTCCAATACAAAGGCAGCTAATCCATTTTTCAAAAGTAACTCGATTTACATAAACTTTTTAAATTAAAGCCAAGCGTCGCGATTTACCAAAGTCACAGCGCACAATCCACTTTTACCCCATTCCTCAACAATACTTTCGATCGAGTTTTCTTTCTCACTCACCGCCTCTCTCTTTCTCTTTCTTTCTCCTTTATATTCTCCTTTCAACAATTCGTTTTCGAACGAATCAAACTTCGCGGCGTACATACAAAGGTAAACAAATTTACGACGAGTAAATTTGTTCCTCGCTCAGAATGAGCTTTTCCACAGAGCGACAAAAAGCCGACTTTACGAGCTCTACACCATATTTCTCCCAATTGCCGTCGTCGATTTCGTCATCGTTTGTCCTCGACCTCTCCTCGCATGTGCCGACCGTTCTGGCCACTCGACACTGGCAAATCGAATACGCGCCAAAGGCTAACGGAATACAAATAGTACTCGGTAAACCGACAAGTGGGTGGTTACTGACACGGAATGTTATTGAACATTTACGTCCTGAGTGTGAGTTTTTATTTGCGTGGGCGCTAATTTCTTAAACTTTTTTTTTTTTTTTTTTTTTTTTTTTTTTTTTTTACTATTTGTACTTGGATCATCGAATGTAAGAACCGAAAAATGATATATTTTCTTGTGTACTTAAAAGTAATGGAAGTTTATTCGGTTAGTGTACATTACGAATCAATGTTTTTATCAAAGTATTTTTAAAATTTCGTAAGTTCATAAGTTAAATGTATAATAATAAAATATATTTTTTATTATTTCTTACAATTTTTCTTATGTGAATAACAAATAATACATTGCTTTCTCATTCAAGATAATCCATCTTCTATGAGTATCGTGGAAGAAATAAGAAACTGTTTTTATTTTTACCAAAAAAATGTGTTTGTAATCTTAAAGTATGTATATTTTTAAATTCTAAATATAAATGTTCGATTTCAACGAACCAGCTCAATTAGCTACGAGTCACATCTGAGTCCTCAATGCCTTCATAAAATAAAAAATTGGATTACATAGAATCCTTCTTCTCTTCTGTCTCCAATCTCCGTTTCAAACCATCAAGAAAAAAAAAAAAAAAAAAAAAAAAAAAAAAAAAAAAAAAAAAAAACTAAAAAATAAAAAATAATGCCCTGGAGAGACGCGTGTAACACAATCCAAAGACAGCAGTTGTATCTCGAACGCATTTAAGAAAGCGAGCGAAAGAAACACTGAACGCATATGTGTATATATACACACACACACACACACACACACACACACACACACACTGTTGTATAAGGATAAGAATACAGAGGTTCGATTCACAACTGCGGGGGATGCATCTTTCTCTCTCTCTCTCTCTCTCTTTCTCCATCTCCTTTTCGAAAGCATCGGCGTCATTCTTAAGACGACGGGCACGAAGACGAAGACAGCTGTGCGATGCGTGTCCCTGGTAAAGTCGTGAAAGTTATACGATCTCTTGTAGCACTAATAGGTGGAAATTTCGTACGGTTTTTAAGGGTAAAAACGAAAAAAGAATATCAACGCGTACATGGGCGGAGACTTGGGGGAGTTTAAATCTGCCGAGTATAGTGTTGGGTAAACAGGGCCGGCGACCGGCCAGTTTTTCGCCGTTTTACTTTTGACTTTTACTATTTCGCTCGCATTGTCGTTTATATAGCTCGTATAACCAATTTTTTTTTATGATCGAGCTATTTTTACGACTATTCGAGGTCGCGTGCACCGGAATGACGCTATTTGTCGGTTACGACGATGCGAATATAATACGTAGGCTGCAGTGATATTGTGTTGCCCTGAATTTTGGTCATTTTTAATGCGATGTTATGATGCGTAACGTGTTTACGGAGCCGTTTAAATACATTTTTATTGGCGCGCTTTGAATTTGTGAGGAATGTTCTTTTTTTTTTTTTTTTTTTTTTTTTCTACTTCAAATTTATTGCAGCAATAAATAAAAAATTTTTCGTATATTAACGTAGATAAATATGAAAAGAAAAAAAAAAAAAAAAAAAAATTAAAATAATAATTTTACCACAAGTACAGCTACAATAATATAAAACAAATTTTTTTACTCGCTATCTACTGAAAATCATAAATTTCCATCCGGTATAATAAAATCATGCGTACTTCCATCACCGGACCCGACGATTCGTACACAACATCTTCATTCACACTGGATAAGATCAAATTGATAAAACGATTCCCGAAGACAGCCGTACTCAACTTCCTTTTCTTTTTTATTTCCATCCCGGGAGTTCCGGACACGAGAGGAGGGAGCACACGAACGAGCGAGCAAAAAGAGAAACATTGAATGGAGCGATGCGATCACACGAACTTCCTTCTCTTTAACCCGTATCGCGTTACCGTCCGTGAATTTCTTCCTTGAAACTTTTCGGCTACCACCCGGTACTATGTATATATACATATACATATATATAAAAGTAAGAGTGTACTCGAGATGAGTGTTCTTTTAATGCCGGGAAGAGAATAAGGAAGAGAGAGAGAGAGAGAGAGTAAGAGAGGAAGTCCATTTTTGCTCACCCGATCAAACGTCCCGATGCGAAAAGAAACATCAGTCGTATATACTTATATATAAGTATATACTTTCAGCTTCTTTGATCAATGGAATCGATTATACTCGACTTTGTAACATGGATCCAGCATCTCTCTTTCTCTCTCTCTCTCTCTTTCTTTACGATTTGTAAAAACAAACGAATGTGTGAATGTAACGCATAAATATAACAATTAGTTGTTTTTGACTTTCTGTTTTATAAATTGTTTGTTTTTTTTTTTTTTTTTTTTTAAGGATAGCGCATTTCCAAAGAGAAAGTTTTATAAAATTAAGCAATAAAAATGGGTTAAATCCTTATTTAGGTTAAAAAACGAAGCATGTGAAATTTGTATTTAATGAAAAAAAAAAAAAAAAAACAAAAACAAACTGCAAGGAACATTAAATTTAACTTTAATGTCTTTTAAATGCGATTACGTTACTCAACAATTTTCAAGTTGATACCTTTTTTGATCATATTTTTTTTATTAACGTACGGAAACGCTATCGAATGTCACCTCAAAAAAGGTATCGTTAATAAAGCTTTGTATATTAAAAATAAAAGGTAAAAGTAAAGCGTAAATTAGTAATAGAAGATTCAACGCCGTCAGCGCTCTATTGTTCAACGACTATAAAAAAAAAGTTATGTGTTTGTACGACCGTCATCCTGGGAAAACTTAAAATCTGATCTATCTACCTCTTTTTTTTCTCTCTCTCTCTGTCTGTCTCTCTCTCTCTCTCTCTCTCTAAAAAGCACAACCGTACATGTACGTACACACGCGCGGCGCTAATACCACTTTTATTACTCTTGCAAGGATTAACTCCCCGTTTGCGCTTACGCTGCACAGGTAGGTTGTTCTTTTCCCCTTCTCTTCTATTCCCATTTTAACTTTTCATTCTCTCGCTTTTGTGTGTACGTCCTTTTTTTATTTCTTATTTTCCAACACGCAACGACGTCAATTTGCTGCAGTAAAAAGCCGGCTTTTGGAAAATTCACTTGTCACAGAATGATTTTTCATATAAATACATAGAATTCAATTTTCGCACCCCACGAGAAAGAAATTGCATCGAGAAATAGAAGCGAAGAGGGGAAAAAAAAAAAAAAGAAGAAAAAAACTGGAAACCTTTAAATCTGATTAAATCGGAAATAGAAGTTGCTCTCGTTTACTATCGTCTAAAAAGGTAAAAAGAAAAAAAAATGAAGCAAAAAAAAAAAAAAACGAAAAAACGTAAAGGTCATTATCCAGTATAAAAAAAAGAATCAAATAAAAAAAAAAAAAAAAAAAAAAAAAAAAGGCGAACGCATCTACGTGCAATACGTGAGAATAGAATCTTATTTTTCTCACGGGAAAATACATACGGGTATACGCTGGTGGAAATCTTTGCTCGAGGGGTGAAAAGTTCTCCTTCAGCGTCGCCATTCAATTTTCTTTTTTTTTTTTTTATCATTATTATTATTATTATTATTATTCATCTTCTCTCTATCCCCGCAAGAGGGGAGAGAAAAGTGGCTTCGGCATTTTTACGCAATAGCGTATCACCTCTTCTACCTGCCTCTTAATGGCTCGGTAATGAGAGATACACGGTCGATCGCGAATAAAAAAAAAAAAAAAAAAAAAAAAAAACGAGGAAAAGGGTGAATAGATATGGGCGAAGAAAGAATTTTTCCCTGGGCGTAAAGGCGTGAACGAGATGATATGCGATTTGCATAGCGTGTCGCTTTTCCACGATACCTGACCTCGGATTTTCACACGAAACTTTTTCGAGTATTTCCGTCGATACACGGGTTTCTTAAACTTCTTCATCCGAGCATTGGGATAAAATAAAGGGAAGGAATATCGCTGGAATGAAAGGGAACGTTTCCCTACGTCTTGAGAGACGTTTTCTTTTCACGGAGGTAAGAAGGGAGGAGTTTTCGTGCTCATTTGCATGGTGCCAGTGTGTACGTGTTAAACGAGTTTATCTTTTACGCTGAGGGGGGTAGCAGAACTCGTCGCTTCTTGAGTTACTTTCTCTCGGATGATATTGTGAAACACTCGTGGATGGAGGGTTTCCCTAATGGGACAGGAGGTGGAGAAGAATGAAGGATCACATTTTCTTTCTTCCTTTATTTTTTCAAAGGGAGAATGAGAGACAGTACTAAATTTTTTTTTTTTTTTCTATTTTATTCAGGCTATTGTACTTTTTTGTACAAAGGAGTAGACGTTCCTTTTCATTGTCCAAGTGATGCGAAAAGAAGAAATTTTTAATTATGCTTAAAATTAGATCGCGAGATTAAATTCTGGAAATTAATGCGCTTGATAAATTAAAATTAGTATAATAATGGACCGACGATACATCTTTGTATATTTTTTTTTTTTTAATTTTTCCTTTTTTTAATTATTTGAGCACAAAAAAAAAAACTACGAACGATCGTTAGCTAAACTTGAAGTTTTACATTTTTATAAAATAAAATTGTTGAAAAATGTAAAATTAAATTGTTCGTATTCGTAAAATAAAGAAGTTTTTACGAACAAAATGTACCTTTTTTTTTTACACTGGAAAATTCAACTTTATTGAATTCAAAATGATAAAAATAAAACCTACTGCATCTCCAAACAAATCACCCAACTTTAAAAAAGAAAAACCCTTCATCCAATCCTTAAGCCCTTAACATATAAAATCAGTTTCTTTTCTAACTTGTACATGTATATATATATATACACATCAACAACCCGCTAAACTCAACGGCAAAAATACTCCATACACTCTCTCCGCGACGCTCTTGAAGAAATTTTCCAAGCGCTCTTCAATCCGAACTCGAATAAATACAATAAAGAAAAAAAAAAAAAAAAAAAAAAAAAAAAAAAAAAAAAAAAAAAGAAAACAAGAGAGGGAGAATACGAGAAAAAAGTCGTCGCGTCTAATTTGCATCCAATTTTTCTTCTCAACTTCGCAGAGCAGCTGAGACACGAAGTCATCGTCGTGGCGTCCGTAGAAAACCATATCGCAAGACGTGAGCCCTCGCGCGCTCGTTAAAGACAACGGATTTCGCGCTCGCTTGTCCATTTTTTTTTCTTTTCATTCGAGGGGCAGGAGGGAGAGGGGGAGGAGGAGGAGGAGGAGGAGGAGGAGGATGAGGAGGAGGAGGAGTAGGGAGGCTTTCAATTTCCGAGTTGCACCCCGCGGCGAGAAGCGTGCGCTCGAGAGCGTAGGAAAGAGCGACGACTCCCGTGGAGAACGTGAGCTCGCTTGCGCGATCGCCTTCCTTCTTCGCGCGCGCGCGCGCGCGTGTGTGTATGTGTGCATTGATACGCGGGATTGAATTTTGCGGTGGTTGCTTTTTCTATTCGTTTTGTTTTTATTACCTTCTATTTTTATTTATCTTGCGTTCGAGAGTTTTGTTATGACTTTTAATTAATTTGCTTGCTAATTTCAATTTATTGTTTTTCCTTCTGGGAAGTCGAGAGGTTGCTTTTGATGTTGAAGGAATGCATCAAGTAATTGTTTAAAGGTTTTGTTTTATCTTGATTGACTAAAGGTAAAAATACTCGTCTTTTAAAAATAGTTTAGAATTACGCAACAAAATTTTAATAAGTGTTTTTTTAATAAAGTTTAAATAAGCGAATTGTATTAAACAAATGCCTCGTATTAAACATCGAACTCTCCTTTGTATTAAACGTCACGTTGAAAAATTACAACAGGATAAGAAAAGCATTGGGTGTAACTATAATAAAACTAAAACTACCGGTTGTATCAAGACGAACAATTTTAGATAGCGAAACATTATTATCACTTGTAATAAAGCACCTTATCAGTTATGACAAAGTTTATGAATTATTTTTTTTTTTTTTCTTGTTTTTTTTATTCTTCATAACCTTATCGTTAGGACAACATTCTAATCTTGAACGTTATGTTTATTCGAAAGTTTTGAAGTGAAAATTTTATCGGCATCGTTCCCTAAGTGAATTATTCAACGCGAAGGAATGCACGGGTAAAGTGTAACAATACGTCATTCTGTTTAGACCAGATTGAGAAAATTTGTAAATTTAGTCCTAAACTTGATTTTTAATTACGATATTAACGAAAAACCGAAGATTACAATCAATTAAAAAAGTCGATCGAGAGTTCTCTTTCAACTCTTTTGTCAAACTTTTATACGTTAACGGTTTTTCGATTAAACGCGGACAAAGGAAAAGCCCTTAGACCGATATAAGACGCGCAAAATATGAGCCATCATCGCCGTGCCATTATTTTAAGTACCGTAATAAAGAGAAAGCTTAATTGACAGGTTGGCAATAATAGTCGTTCAAAGGGATATACGGACACGCGCAGGCGCACGCGCCGTTGCACCTGTTGCCCTAATTCATTAGCTTCATCAAAATGCATAGAATGCGAGCGAGAGCGAGTTGCGGCCCGACTATCGAGCAAGGAAAAGATAATCCTTTCACTTTTCTTTTTTCTCTCTCTCTCTCTCTCTCTCACTCTCGTTCCCATATGTCGCTCCGAGCGCAATAAACATTGAAAATATCATCATTAATGCGAGCGCGCGAGCGCTACCGATAAAATTGATCGTTAAGAAATAAAAAGAACCACCGCTGTGCTATGCGTACGGAGAAAAAAAAATGAAATGAAAGGGAAAAACGAAACGACTTTTATGCCTTCTTTAATCAATACGTTTGAATTTCGAATGCTTTTGTTTCGATAATTGATCGAAATTTATTTTTAGATAGAAGAATACCACATAAAAATGCCACATTAATTAATAGACTTATATAAAATCTGAAAGCGTTTAATGAAAGAAAATGATAAAAATAAATTTAATACGAAGTGTACGAATTAACGACACAATTCCAATCATACGTAATATATTTTTTCCTCTTTTCTTTGCAAAATTTTCTTCTCCAAAAAAAAAAAAAAAAAAAAAAAAAAAAAAAAAAAAAAAAAAACTTATAAACATAAACGTACCTTTTTTTCGACAGGAGACTGTAAGACTCCTTCGAGTGGCTGACGAGTCTCATGCGCATTTTGCGTGCCCGATCTCCCGCGCGTTTTCTCCCGATAACGCCGCTTTCCAACACCGGCATCCAGGTTAGCGCGGCCTTGACTCCCGCATGTGCTTTAGCGCGTGCCGTAACGACCCCGCGAACCATTCAGTCTTCGTTTCTCTCTTCTTGCTCGGGAGATATATATATATGTGTGTGTGTGTGTGTGTGATATATATATATCTATATATATATATCTATATATCCCTTATATTGCACTTACTCCGTTTGCCTCTCTTTCCTCGTTTCTGTACTTCCTGCTCGATTGCTTTAAGCTTATTTTTACGTATACACGTAGGATAACCGAGCGCGTGGATTGTCTTCTTTTTTTTTTTTTTTTCTTCTCTCTTTGCTTCGCCTCTCTCGTTATCTATCACCGGGCTATATACGTATATCCTGCATGACACGATTCTGCTCTTCCCTTCGACACCGCTTCCTCGTACGCGGATTGCTACGTTCGCGCTTTAACGGCTTTCGTTCGCAAGTAAAGAAGGACGTAAAAGTAGCCGCGATCCCCTTTATTTCTGCGCACGCCAACGATTCCTCGGCCTTCTTACTTCGATCTTCTCGGGGCGAAAAGCAATCGTACAACGGAACGATAATAATAACGAGCCAAGCCGGACACACATAAGCTATGACTCTTTCTTCTTCGCGTCTATCTCGCGTCTCAATTCGCCCGATCGAGCTTATTTCTCTCGTTCTTCAACCGTTTCCTTAAGAAGATTAACTTATTTTTTTCCGTTCGAATAAGTCCTTCCCTTGATACACTTAATTTAATTTAATTTTGCTCACCGCAGTTGGCTTTACGCACGCGCCCCGAGAGAACGAGAGAAGATGCTATCGCTCGCGCGCGGCACCGTTGCGTTCGCTTAAATTTATGTTTATATGTCTATATATGTGTATACACATGTGCACGTATCTCGTCACGCTCGGACAGTCACGTGGTGTTGGTCAGAGGCAACGCGCTCGCATTTGATAACTCCTTCCGTTCTTCCCTTCTTTTTTTCCGCTCTTTTTCATTCTCTTTCTCTCTCGTTATTTTATTTCTGAACAAGTGACAAGAGAGTCCTGACTCTCGTATCGAGAGAGAGGAAGATAAGCCGACTACGCTTCACGTTGCCACCTTTCCTTTTACGCGACTGCTGTTATTATTAATTTTATTGCTATTGCTCAGTGGCTTTGATGACACCATGTTACGACAAAGATTTATTTTGACGTTTGACTTGCACGGGCGACGTTGCGCGCGCGCACACACACACACACATATACACACACATAGACACGCACGTACACTGTATAACTAAACTTTGCCTTTTTGTTCAATGTAATTTATTCGCGTGTCTTTCCTTCAGCAACGTCAATTTTCGTTTCTAATCAGCCGATGTCAACTTATGGCTGTCACCGTTTCAGCAATAGTTCGTTAAATAAATAAGAAAATTAAATAAAGTGTACAATCGTCCAAAGAAGTAAATACACGCGCGTAAGAAGTTCTCAAAAAGTGTCCTATTATCGCAAAAATAAAATGAATCACGCGCGAGTAATAATACCGATAGCATTCGCAGAATTGTCGCAATCACGTGTGCGTCAGAATAGAAATCGCGCGAGCGCGCGACTATCGTTAGCACACAACCGGGAACGAATAACCGCGCGTGGTTCACCGCACGACGAACCGTACGAGTATGAGATGATGGCCCCGAGTGCACCAAGCGCATGGTTCTCTACTCACTCTATCTCTCTCTTTCTCTCGGCCCCACGCACATGTACATAGCGCGCATTGCAGGCGCATATAGAGCCCTACAGGAGCCACGCGCGGAGGGGGGGAACTTGGTACGTGGAGAGGGAGGGAGAAAAACGATGGGGCCCCCTGAGAGCTCAAGAGTGGGGAGAGAAAGTAAGGGCGACGTAGCCGCGTGTGATGTACGATATATGGTGACGAAAAAAAGAGAACGATAGAGAAAGAGAGAGAGAGAGAGAGAGAGAGAGAGAGATGCGGTGAAATAGGGAATCTATTTCTCTAGTAAAGCCAAATTGCGAGGGCATTGAGCTAGGATTATATACAAGAGATTATATACATTTTTTGGGTACGAGCGGTGATATACCGTTGGAGCTTTACGATGCTTTTTCGATACTTCTCCGCAGTCGACGGTGTAAGGTTTGCGCGTATACACGCAATGGATGAAAGGGTAAATCTCTCGATGCCAAATGTGAAATTAGTGTACTTCCAGTGAATAAAGGGCTAAAACAGATTTGCCTTCGTGTGAGATTAGCAGGAAATTGTAACGGGACTCTTTTCACGCTTTTCACGGGTGTAAAATTTCATCGGCGTTGGAAAATTTGTGTTCTTAAAATGTATAAAATATAAAATTATTGGGTGATAAAAGTTTTTGTTTATTCTTATATCCGAAACTTTTTTCGTTTATTATCGTTTGTTTATAGTGATTTACTTCCTTCTTCTTCGCAATGAAATTGTATACATTTTCGCTGTTAAAACCTTATGAACATTTCAATTACAGGTTTATTTATATTATTATTACTATTATTATCGCTAATAACAAAAATTATTTCTTTTTAATTTTGCTTTTGCTCGATCGTCCGCTGCATTAATATAATTTAAAAAAAAAAAAATAAATAAATAATTAAATGACAATCTCATGTAGATATATAAATGAATTTTATGTAGATATATAAACACCGTAATTGTAATGTAACATTATTTTCAAAATTACACGGCATAAAAATAATTCGATTTTCTCTCTATGCAATTTTAAAATTCGTTGCAATTCAAAATGTCGTAAAGGAGAGTTATTACTTTCATTAGCTAAAATTGTAAGGATATTATAGCAATTTAAGTGATTGATTTTCCAGTGCAAAATAAAAAGTTGCATTATCATTCTCAGATGTTTTAGTAACATTGAAATTGTGAGTCATACATGTATCGGATTTAACGTTTGAAATGCGATACACAGAACTAAATTTTACGTGATTGTTCATTTTACGATTTACCATATAAAATAATAATTTATTCTTTTAAAATTATCACCTTAATAATAAAAAAGGAAACATTTAATCGATTTATAAAAAAAATTACGAAATATTTAAAGGCAGAAAAGAGAAAAATAAAATTATCTTCTTCGATGTCCTTTTTGTTTTGATAATTTCTCAACATAAAGGGGAAGGGGGTGGGGAAAGACAACCTTAAATTAAGTCCGGTCAAACCGTAAGTACGCTCATGAGGTAATTTTCATAACTCGTAGAAACGAACCGCGCGAATGCTATTCCTCAACTTTCAACCTTAGAATTAAATATATCGCCTGACCTATACGAGCAATAATAATCGGTCGTGTGGAAGGTATATAAGCTGAAAGTGGAATTTATGCTCGAAATTCAACGATATACGACTGGTAAATAGCATAAATAAAGACAGGCTCAAAAAGAGAGAGAGAGAGAGAGAGACATGTACAAAAGAAGCAGAAAGCAATAAGCGTCTCGTTGCAAGTAATAGAAAGAGAGAGAATATCTTCGCGGCGCGACTCGAGGCATCTTCTCTCCTTTCTTTTGTTCCTACTGTCAGGCTTATATTCTTTTTTTTAACCCATCACGTACAGGCGCAAGCTTCTTCTCCTTTCCTCTTCTTCCAGTGTCCGTCAGCCGAAGGTCTTACACTTAAACGTAAGCGTAAGCGTACACACACACATGCGCGGATGGAACTTATAGCTCGCGGTGTTGTTCTCTCTCGGTACAGCTTCTCGTTTGTCTCTCTTCTTTCCTTTTCTTCTCCCTTACTCACTCTCTCTATCTTTCTCTCTCTCTCTTTCTCTCTTGACTATATAGCTTTGAGTATAAGTACGCACGTGTAAGAGAGAAAGAGAAGAGAGAATATGCACAGAGACAGGCAGTGTACGCACCGGCTACTTTGACGATTAGTTTAGCATTTAAATCGATCATTTTGCCCGGAGCGTTGGCGGGGCATTACGAGGGGCGGATTTTATACTTACTCTTTACCAAAGGCAAGAGAGACAGAGAAGAATATAACGAGTGTCAAGGAGACGAAGAACCAATGACTCTCTTTCGATTTTACTTGTACGCGCTCGATCCTCTGTTTTTTTCTTGTATCTTTCTTTTTTTATTTACGCCCCGCGTTGTCTTTCGTTTGTTCGCTTTTCTCTCTCTCTCTCTCTCTCTCTCTCTCTGTCTCTCGAACACACGCTCAGGCTTAAAATATAATTCCGTTGGCACTCTCGATGTGTTACTCCCTCGTTTTCTCTCTTTTTCTTTTTTCTGACTTGCTTGGCAATGACGATGCACCCAATGGATTAGCATCGAAAGTGCGTTCGCCGCCGCTGATAATAAAGTCTTAATGATTTGTTCGTTCGTACACCTTTCGTCTTACCTTTTTTTTCTCCTCTTTTTTCAATTTATTTAATCTGCGACGCTCGCTTCGTTATATCGCTGCGTGTACACGCGCGTATTTCCAAACGCGTTTGTAATATGAGGCACGTTATTGTAATAAGATTGCGTATTGGTAATTTGGCGCGGGACTTGAATTTTCTTTCGTAAACTCAAAACGTTATTAATATTGAAATGTAACATAAACTGTTGATGCGTAATAATGATAAAAGAAGTGTTTAACGACACTTAAGAATAAGGTTCCTTCTTAACGTTTTATTCCTTTCTCTCTGTTTCTTTTTTTTTTTTTTTTATAATTTTCATAAAGAGTTACAACGTCGTATATACTTAGAATACAATTAAAATTCGCATACATATTACACATTTTTTTTCTTCCTGTCTTTCTTTCTATTTTCATTAATTGCAATTAAAATTATTGAACGAAACAGAGGTGGAAAATGACTTTTTATTTTACACAATCATTAATTAAGCGTTATGACTCAATAATAAATTACGTCTTTGCGCGTAACCAACGCGGGATGCATTAAACGTTTACAACTTCGCGCGTAATAAATAAACGGCGGTAAAAATGAAACGATCGGCCAACATCGCTGACGTTGCATCAAATCAAGTATGACCCCCGGTCACAAGAGGTCGACATCGTTATATAAAACTGTCGATACTTGGCAATTTTTATTTTCCATCTCGAATGATATACACATTCGTTAAAATTATTCCATTTTGAGTTTTACATTCGCTTAGTATAACAAGCACGGAGTTGAGAAATCGGTAATTGGTATCGCGATTCTACAACGTCGACGTGGACACCGCCCGACGATTTGAAAGATCGAGATAACGCACAAGCGCGCGCGCGCTGAATCGCGTCGACTTTCGCGGGATTAAAAGAAAAACAATAATAATAAAGAAAGCCAATACGACGCACGCTGACCTTTTTAAGGAATTACTGGGTTTCACCCATTGTCGTTGTCTCGAGCTCGATAACAATGAGAGCTGCGCGTTCGTATGGAATTGCCCAATGAGGTACGCGCACACCGAGGCCCATACTTGCTTGCGCGGAAAACCGCGGGTGATCTTTGTATGCATGTATGAGTATCATCCACGGCCGATACGAAGACACGCCATCAATCTCTCTCTCTCTCTTTCTCTCTCTTTTTCCCTTTTGTCCTTTATGCGTATGCACATATATGTGTGCACGACGTACGCACACGTTCATATAGCTAGAAAGGTATGTGCGTCGGAGAGAGGCAAATGCGACGTAGGAATATATATCGCACGTAATAATCCATAGTTACCTCTCGACCGCATTTGTTATCTCAGAGACTTCTATCTTTTTCTCTCTCGTTCTCTCTCCCCTCCTCCCTTTTTTTTTCTCATGGCTAAGCCTGTCCACCCGATCAGTCATCGTATGTACCTTATTTAAAGGTGAAGGCTCTACCCGCTGCTCCCATATACACCTTTTAAGCCCGTGAGAGAATCGCGCATTGTATCTATATAAGCGAAAAGCTTTCGTACGCGTCATTGATATGAAAATTATACTTTATGCCAACGCGGGAATATTACACGTCGATGTATCGATGAGATACGCGAATCGAACGGGCGAGTTTCAAGGATATATATTTTTATTTGCGCTTTGCCGGTATTTTCCTATCGAGGACATTTGCTTGGTAATTACTCCGATCCATGTGGATCGATCCTAAAAAGTATATTATCGTTGTCGTTTTGTCGAAGCACGTATAAATATTGTAGCGGTGATATTTTCATGGAAAAGAAAAAAACTTCAGAGCCTTGCGATATTAATTTACGAATAAGAGAAAGTAAATCGTCGGTAATTTTATTGAATGTTAAAAAGAGAACGCAATTGAATCGACGTATACGTTCAATTACAACGATTAATGACAAATGAATAAAAAGAAATTTACTCGACGTCGATGAAGTTATCGTGTATGTAAAACTGCATTAAGAAAGTATATAGAATCACTTTTTATATTTTGTTGACTTGGCCGACTCTGCATTCAACTTGTTGTAGCTGCGCCATAAAACGCTATCTTGTATTTACTTCACGTCGTACGACTTATTTCGTCATAGAATATAGACAGCTGAAGATTAGAGCCGTTTAGAGCTTTGAAAAAATAAATCAAAACCGAATCGGACGTTTATGAGTATACGCGCGGCTAGTGGTATTTATGACAGGTATTTTTATTCTCGTTCAATTCAAAATTTTTTATTGAGGTATATATTTACGAATATACGTTTCGCTCTTGATATAAAAAGGACACGATTATCATAAAGATATCGGGAGATTGAAGGTGTTTGTAAACCGAATATTTGTTTACATTATATATATAATTTTTATAAACTTTACTGCAACTTTGTATGTTGTTATAAAATATGGTATATATGATAAAAATAAATAAAAAATGTTAAAAAAAAAAAAAAAAAAAAAAATTTACAATCATTCATTTGTTCAAAATTCAAACGAAATAATACATTTTATCTTATTCTAAATTATTTATAAAACCTATAACCACATTCCGAAATAACAATTTTATCACCAACGTACGTTAAAACAAAAATAGAAAAAACACCGTACGCTGCCACTCAATTCTCATACGACAAACTTTTTCCGCGGTCTTAATTCTCTTTGCGACGACAAACAAGCCACCAATCTCAATCTTTTTACTCTTTCTTTATTTCTCTGTTTATCCTTGGAAAAATTCGCCAAATATCGCGTATGCACACATACACACACATACACACCCATATATATATATATATATATATATATATATATATATATATATATATATATACATAAATCCTCGCATACCGAATATGAACATCTCGTGTATGAGGCGAGCAACAAACAACATGCACAAATCATCGACGATCGTATATAGCATAGGAAAAATCCGTCGCGTATACATACCTTTGTCGCGATAGAAATTCGCTGGATAATAAGGTAACGCGTACGGACTTGGATCTGACGTCGCGGGGGGCTTACTTCGCGCACACACGGACACGCTCAGATACGCGCGCTTACAAAAGTACACTCCACTCGCGGTTATAAAGATCCGAGCCGAGCGATTTATGGGAGACGCGTGCTCTTGAGGATGATTCCCTTATTCGGAGTGCCGCTGTGAGTGCACCTCTAATTGCACGAGTTCAAGTTGTGGGTGTGTATGTGTCTGTGAGGGGAAAGAAGAGGGGAAGAAGAGGCGGGGGATAGCGCACGTTTTCGGGATGATTGCAAGAACTGTATACACGCGGAATTGAAGAATTACGGTTTCGTATTACTTGTTGCACCGAGCGCGTAAGCGAAAAAGATTTTCGAAAAGATTGGAATTGTTGCCCAGTTTTAAAGAATGGCCAATATGTTGAGTGATATTAGCGAGGAATTTATTTCGTGAAAATAAAGAATTCGGATTTTATTTTCTGATTAACCGAGGGAAAATATAGTGCAAACAGTTGATCGTAATTCTATTTTCTTGCTTTGATCTTGTTTCTGTTGTGTTGCTAAACGATTTATTTTTTACTTTAATTAATTGACGAATTATTATATTAAAATTATATTATTAATTGTAATTTTAATTATGATTATTTAATCATTTATCAATAGATGCATTACTAAAACTATCAATTCAAAAAGTAATATTTTATTGCACAATTCGATTTGTTGTGACTAACTTGATAACACATCGAACTCTTTGCTAAAATTTTTAATTGCTTAAAGATATCTGAATATGATATAATTATTTTTAAATTAAATTTAAAAAACAAATTTTCATGCTTTTACGAAAATTAAGCAACTATTAATTGTTATTTTATGAACTTTTTATCATCCATAATACAATATTAATTCTTATTCTTTAAATAGTATGTTGATTCACTAAATTTTTTTCATTAAATACTTTTTAAACATTAAATTATTATATACAGAATTTTTTTTTTTTCTTTTTTTTTTACACAATTGTGAATATTGAAATTAACGTCTATGTAAAATTACAATGAATAGAAGATAAGTACATTAATCACACGTGGCAAATGCATTATGAAAGATGCATTAAGTTATAATAGAATTACTTTTACTTTACTATTAAATTTTTTAAGCGTATGTAATTATTTTATGTTTTTTTTTAATAAAATATCCCAAGTATTTTGATTGTTTGAGACTTTTAAAATATTAACGATTATAACAGTAATTTCAATTTATTTTCTATAATAAATATTTAATTTTTTTTAAAATGAAATCATATAACTTGTAAAAAAGAATGATGTATTATGATGTAAAAGACGTAAATAATCTCGTTGCATTATGTATGTAAACATTGAAAACTTATTAATGAGCATTATGCATATACTAGTAACGTGAAATACTTCTTTATGTATTATTAACGTTTACTTTAAACAAGCGATAATGCAAACATATTCAAAAACTTGTCGAACTAAATTGATATTAATATATTATAATCGAATACTTACAAATACTAGAATGAATAAATGTAAACAACGATTCGTGTCCACTCACCTGAAATAAACACAAATAGACAATTATCATACAAGAACATAAATAATTTTATCGAATTTATAGCTCAAATAAAATAAATAACAAAAAGATTTAAATAAAAAAAGATTAAAATATTAAAATTATTCGCATAACAATGGGCCGTTCGTTTTTTAAAAAGCCAATTCCTTTCTCATATTTTCTGAAAGCGTATGCATCATCCGCAGATGACAAATTGTATTCTTTACTAGACATGAATAAATCATTATAAACCGAACCGAACTGAATCACAAACGCGGCATTATTCCCAGCTTTTCGCGAAAATAGACGCTCGCACATACACACGCACACAATTCGAATCCAGCGGAGAGACTTATACTCACACGTTCGTTCATGTACATAAAAAAGTTTGAATTATGGAAGAGATTATACACTTGACTGGATTCAACTTCACGGCTAGCACACGTGTGTGGGAATCTCTTCGCGATGAAGTAGTAATACCTATGCTCGAGAAAAAAAAAAAAAAAAAAAAGAAAAAAGCATTGGACAAGAAAAAAAAATATTGGGAAAAGTGCGTCACCGGTATATACGCGACGTTTCCACTCGTCTTTCCTTGTAAACTGCGTCACTTGGCGAATGTCACAAATGAAATAAAAAAAAAAAAAAAAAAGAAAAGAAATATTGGCGAAATTAACTTGGCAAACATGAGTACGTAAATCGTAAACGTTCGATGGTAGCAGGTAACTTTTCGACTTTTCCCTTGATTTTGTTTTTCAGGATGTCCGCATTCTCTTCTGCAGCTTTTCACGTTCAAGGACTTGGGAGGGCCGTGAATGTATAGACATATACGTATAAAAAAAAAAAAAAAAAATGAAGAGCAACGAAAAAAAAAGAGAAAGGAAAAAAAAAAACCCGAGCTCGATTACACGTTTTTACTTCTTTTCCCATTTTTTATCCTCTAACCGACTCTTTCTCTCTCTTTTTTTCCATCCGTCCACCAAGATTTACGAGCGCAAGCAATCATAAAGGGCGAGTATTTAAAAGGTACGTAAAAAAAAGACTAAATAAATAAATAAAAAAAACGAAAGTAAAGTTACGCATGGTACCGACACCCCACTAATCAAGAAATGTACGCGATAGTTCATATTTTCAATCGAAAAATCGCCACTTGAAAGTACAATCGTAAACGTTTTTACCAAATAGTTGTGGAAAATGCTTCTACCCTTCTATTCATATGCGCGCAACCCTAAAGTACCAAGAAACCCTAAATTTTCTCGTTCGCTCTCCCTTTTTCCATGCGTCGCGCACGTTCATGAACGAGAACGTAAGCGGTACGACTACGAGTCATGTGCGCGCGGGATTGATTTTTTTTTTTTTTTTTTTTAACAGGCGCGAGGCCGCAGATATATCGAACGGAAAAATTTCCGTTTTCTAATGTACTCTGATTGAAGGGAGGGGGAATTGTTTTGGAATTTTATCGTGACGAATCCGTCGTTCTTTGACGCTCTTTGAGTTATTTTCGTAAGCATTATTTGCACGATTGTTTAGTCTAAAAAATTATTTTATAAAATAAATTTGTTTATTATATAGATAATTTTATACACCTGTTAAATATATGTTTACTTATATGCCAATTAAATAGATAGTATTTGAAAATAACGATTTTAACTAAAAAACTGTAAGATCGCGATAAGTTTTCTCTTATTTTTATACAATAGACTCGTTTAAATTAAAAATCTCTGATAATAAAATTGTGAAAGTTTACCAATCGCTAACGAGGATTCGTAAAGCGTCGCAGGCGGTTTAAAATTCACATTTAATCATCGAAGGTAAGCTTCCCTTTCGCTTGATGTTATACGCAAAACCGCCAACAATCATTTGTACGGAGACGCATGATAATTTTATTGGAGTAGCACGGAAAAGCGTTACCTTACATCGTTAACAGGCTGAGTCATACGCTATGCGTGTTCCTTTTAATAATGTTCAGGTTCACAAGCGAGCCGTTTAATTGGTTCGAATTTTATTTGATGTGCTTTCGATTTGATTAATTTATATGGTAGATTAAATAAATATTTAAATTTAAATGTCGGCAATACGTCAAGAGATTATTTTCATAGAAAAAATTTTGTATAAAATTACCCTAAAAGTAAACGATATATTTACAAAATTCGATCATCGCGGCATATGTTACGTTTATTGAATAGGTACCCATTAACACTTCTAAAATAAAAGAAATTATATAATCCATAATATATGGGCTCGTTACATACGGAGACATTCAAAAGTACCCAAATAATGAACGAACGAGCGCACTCCTCCAAATACGATAAAGTTTCAAAGCGACAAATCCATACGTATATATGTAATTCTCTTGAAGAATCGAAATCTCCAAAATCAAGCTCTCGAATTTCCCCGATTGAAAACCAACTGACATATGCGCGCAGCCCGAGCTCTCTCTCTCTCTCTCTCTCTCTCTCTCTTTTGAAACGAGGCTCATCATCATCATCCAATGGAAAAGTGTACGTACGCGTACGGGACACAAAAGCCCCCGGAAATAATCGGGGAAATGAGCTAGCCGCGAATATCGTCGCGTTGATGCGCATCTCACAAGCATACACATATACGCTAGATCCGCTGAGCCGTAATTAATTTTCCCGCGCGCAATTTTCAAGCCATTCACAATCGCGCGAATTAAATTCCATTCGCGGGCGAGTTAAATCAAGAAAAGCGAACTGCTCGAATTACGGAGAATTGCGCATGTACTTGTGACGCTTGAATTAGAGACTAAGGGGAGAAGGAAAAGCGACCCTTATGACCAATTTACTAAACCTCAAGAGGGAGAATAGGATGAAGTCCAAGGATGAAGAAGAGAGAGAGAAGGTACTTGCGTTTCTTTTTTTGCGATGATGAAACGATTTTTCTAATTTTTTTTTTTATACCAATTTTGATTTACTATTTTATAGGTAACGAGTATTCATTATTTAAGCTCTTTAATCGGTTGGTTTGTCTGCGTGTGGCATCTCGATTTTGGATAATTATACCGTTGAAATATTAACTATTCTAGATTAATCTACATTTAATTATTAGTTTACTAATTTTCTTATTTATTCTCCTATTCGGTATTTTTTTCTGACATATTTAAACATTTAACTTTAATTTAATTATTTTATTTTAAACTTTATTTATCCACCGAAAAAAGTTAAATTAATTTTTTTCAAATTAAATCAGAAATCTTTTAATTCAAATTATCATTCTTACAACGTTACGCTATGGTTTAATTAAAATTAAACGTTTCTCATAAACAGCGCGTACTCTCGAAGGACTAAAATAAATTAAATTAACGTCTAAGTAATTACATATTGTACCAGGAAATGAAAACATCTCTCAGTTCCCCTTATATCTATATAACAATAAAAGCGATCAATTTAGAACTCGATTAAAACAAACAATATTTGCTCTCAATTAATCACAGAATACACGTCTCTCCGTGTAAAAACTCCGTCACAATCAAATCCTAATCGAACTAAGCAAAAAGCCGTTACCAAAAATATTGCACCGACTGTGAAAAACGAAAAAAGATAAATTCGCTCGTAGCTACAAATTCTCGCATATAGACGTGTAATAAGTTACCTCAAAGAACGAATAATTTTTGCTTAAGTCGACAAATTTATCTCTTACACAAGCCGACAAATTTAAATGGCAATCGATTGTAATAAACTAACGAACCGAGAGTCAAAAAGTCCACCTCTTCCGCAACGTGAGAAGGAACTCGGGAAAAAGTGCAAGTTGTGCGTTTTCGTTGATCGACGAGAAAGGAAAAAAAAATATATATAATAAAAGAAGAAAAAAAAAGAAGAAGCAACAAACATACTACGCCACGCGAGAACAACGCTTTGGGAAAAGTCATGGAAAAACGGCATATAAAGGAGCGAAAAAAAAAAAAAGAAAAATATCGTATACAAAAGGACGAGTATAAATATGCGCAACGAGCCGGAATAGAGCAAAAAGGGAGTCGAGCTCTCCTCGTCCACATAATTTACAGGTACATCGTTCTACCGAATACCCATCGGAAGAAAGAAAGAGAGAGAGAGAGAAAGAGAGAGAGAGAGAGAGAAATAGAAAGACGTGCGGCTAGATTTTCGAGCATATGTGCTTCGAGGCTCGTAAACCATGGCGCGATCGACAATGCTACCGGGTATATAGCTCTCTCTCTCTCTCTATCTCTCTCTTTCTCCCTTCAATCCAAGTAGAATAAGAAGGCGAGTGCGTGTAAGGTTATAATGGAAAAACGTCCGCATGGGACAGAGAGTACAGGGTCTTCGCTTCGTTTTTCCATTTCTTTTTGAATAGTTAATACACGCAAGTATTGCGCGCGTGTTTATTTATTGTCGGAAATTAGGGTGATATAAATAACGAGGCTAAAAGAGTCGCAATTCTCGTACATCTAAATAAATTTTTCATCTTTTTCCCAGCTATTTTTTTTTTCTCTTCTTCTTTTACTTCTTTTTTGAAAAATCTCGGAAATTAGTTTTCGAGAAACTCGTAAAACTAATAACTTGTCGTATATATCACGGGGACGAGGAAAAAATTTGTCGGAAAATTGTGCGGGGCAAATCGACGGGTAATGAGAAAAATTGCCGAGCCGTTGATAAAGCCGCGAGCGGACCATTGTTGTTGAAGAATTGGCCTAAATTAATGTAAACAATGGAGTGGAGAATTTTCAAGGTACACGCTGGGCTTATTATTCAAATCGATTTTTAAGACCTTGGGAAAATAACGACAACGACAATTTGTTTGTTTTGTTAGGTTTCAATGCTTTCAAGGGAAGTGAAGGAGAAAGTTTTCATTTGAAAAGTATTGATATTTTTGTCAATTACGAGATTACTTAGTTGAGGCATAGAATAACGTGATGAACATTTATTTGTCAAAGTAGATTATGGTTTTTTGTTTTCATTTTAAAATTGTCGCTCATAATCAATATAAGTACCAATATTGATTAATGCATGCTACAAACATGTCAATAATTTAAAAAAAAATTTGTTCTTTGCAATTAATCTACTAAGAAAATTACAGTTGATATTGTATAATAAAGACATTCATTTACAAATATTATTCAACGTCGAAGAAATCGCGTTATCGGTTGATTAAATTGCAAAAGCTCAACGCACATTTCACGATAAAAGTAGCATTAAATCAATTCCCCGTGAAACTTCGTATCTTAATTTCATGAAGTGTTAATTTATATCCAGGTAATTTACTCGCGCGCACAAATACACAACTTAAATTACATGGTAACGCAAGTACCGAGGAAGTTTCAACCACTGATACTAACGTCGCTAGTACGCCAATTTCCGCGCCCAAACTTTTTCAAAACAATTACCCCGATAGCTCGAAACTCACGGGCGAGTCTTCATATCGGCCTACCACGCGAGAACAGCTTTCGAGCCATCTGTTATTTGTTGCCTTCATCTTCCAAGTTTGTCTTGCTTATACTTAAGGAATATTTTAATTATATATATATATATATATATATATATATATGTATGCAGAAATAAGAGTGGATAAATTTATCGAAAGATCGATAAATTGCCGCAAAGTTTTAACTTAGTAATATTCATCGGCTGGCTCGATAAACTTTAGTTTAAAGTTTTTCCATGCTTTTACATCGCGGTGGATTAACCAGCTTTTACGAAACTTTATCGGTGCGTACGGTAATGAAAATTTAATCGACGCTAAGCGATTAAAAATAAAAAGTTCATAATCCCGGTTAATTAAATAACGGAGAACGGCTAAGTTGAGGAGAAAAAATTTTTTTTTTTGGCCTTTATACCGTAAAATGCAAATTTCAATTTCTTCCTTTCTCCGGTACAAATCTAACCTAATCTCATTTTCTTCTCAGCTTGACGTGTATTACTCTTTTACGAATTCACAAAAACCTCACGCAAATCCTCGCTTACCTATGAAGAGAGCTATCCCGCTACAAAAGTTCGAGCAAAATTGGCTCGAACTATACGTACGCGTATATCTTGTAGAGGAAAAATGGATCGGCTTAAAAAAAAAAAAAAAAAAAAAAAAAAAAAGAAAGAAAGAAAGAAAGAAAGAAAGAAAGAGAGAAAGAAAGAATGGTAGAGAAGGAGATATAGACTGCCGATACGGTCACCTGTCTGTACTTGGTAAAATAGAGGCGAGGCGCCTACGTATATACACTTACTCGCTCACAAAGCATTAGAAACTCTCCTTTTCCTGTATATACGTATATCTGCATACGTAATGGCTATGCGAACGCTCATTTATCTTTCCATCTTAGCAGCTTCTCTCTTTCTCTTTCTCTCTTTCTCTGAGCGCGTGCCCACCGCGACTAATCACCCACTCGGGAACCGCTCGCGCGCGCATGACTTTATCTCCCGCTAAAATGGACGCACAGACACACATATACGTGCGCATCTCTAGCTACCCGTATATGTATATGGGCACAACGATGGTCAAAGGCGTTTATAAGCTTGGTCGGTCTTATTTTGTTGGAAGCTGATGTATATATATATGTGTGTATGTGTGCACGTGAGCTTGAAGCAATGAATCCGCAGGTAGCTTATAACGTGTACTGGAAGCTCGCGTAAATGGAGCCTTAACGCGGTTTCGCGTTTACGTGTGCCTAGTTCATACACGTATGAAAATTACTTGACCCGTACGAATATACTTTATGTACATATATATGTGGTGTGTAGGTTTGAGTTAAGGAGATAACGGGAATTTTGATACGGGCTAAGTTTAGATAGAGATTTGCGATGATATAAAGTAACGCCTAAAGAGGGAGAATTCATCGCAATTTATTGAATTTATAGTCGCTCGTTAATAATGTGTTCGACGTGTTAAATTTTTTTTCAGAGAAAAATACTTAAATATTTTTTTATTTACTAGGTAAATATTTAAGGTTTCAAAAAATTCGATAATTTAATATTTATTTCATTTTTGTTTATTTTTACGAAATAAAAATATTTTGTCGTAAAAGCAATAATATTCTACATCGTATTTTTCCTCAAAATTACTTCAAACCTTCGTACTTTCAGTAAACGTAACTCTATTCACCGATACTCCAGGCACTCGTAACCTTTTCAATCCGCCTTGACTTCTTTAAACGTATACCTCCACGATCAATCGTCACTTTTTTTTCTCGAACCATTATCCCGCCAATTATCCCATTACTCCTGCCAACTACTCGTTTGAGCCCGAACTTACAACTATACACACCCACACACACACGTATACTCGACGCAGTTGTTTACTTCTGTGAGAAAGTGGCTATATACACTTCTCTATAAAGCCATTGGCGCACGTAACCGACTATTACATGTATATAAATGTATCGCACAACATACCGCCAAAGGCAATCGTCGCAGGCGAACGAAACTAGGGCCGCGCGGCGCTACCGTAAGGAAAAACCGCCTACGAGAAAGCGAACATGTAATCGATAAACGATTCGTGCATATAAACAGGAAAGAGTTCTACTCGATCGTCGCGAGAAATTTTGATTTACGGAATTATAGGTCTCTCTCTTTCTCTTTCATTGTGCCACGGCGTAGGACGTTCTAGAGTTGCACGGTGTGTTTGCGTTACATCGCAAGAGAGAGAGAGAGAGAGAGAGAGAGAGAGGATTGAAAAAAGTCGTCGACGATTCCCTTTTTGCGATTTCGGGGAAATCCAAAGTGCGCACGAGGTTTATACGAGTTTAAAGCTGCATAGCTGCACGTGAATTTCGGATGTTTTGGATAGTCGAGAGTCGAATTCGAAAGTATTCGAATTGCATCGACTTCGTTGTGCGAATATCCTCTTTTCTTCTACTCTGTGTGTGGATATTCAAGGAGCTTGGAATGATAGAACGAGTAATCGCAGTAATGCACTACAAAGTGTATACATAGTGGATTTTGGAAATTCCGCATATTTGATTACTTATACGAAATGTTCAATTTAAGTTATGCCTTTGAAAAGTACCGTACCGTTCTACTTTATAGTGTAAATCAATACAATCTTCTAAGGCTTAAGAAAACGACTGCTTTATTTTTGTGATTCTATATTCGGCCAACTGCGCGTTATTTTTAAAGGAAGTCAAAACAAAAAATAGATTTGCGGCTATATAAATAAAATATTCATTTTATTGTACGATATTATACGCAATGCATTTGATTTGGAATTTAATACACTTTAATTCGTGAAAACATATTTTTTTTTTTTTTTTTTTTAATATAAATAATAAGATATTTTTAATTTTTAAAGCTTAAATTTAAATCGCTAAAATTTCTATTTATAAACTATCAATAAACCACATTCTCAATAAAAAGAAAAAATCAAAAATGAAATCAAACCCTCCGCTTGTACTACCACACTCTCTGTAGGTTAATAAAAAAAAAAAAAAAAAAAAAAAAAAACTCCGCGGATTAAAAAAAAAAAAAAAAAAAAAAAAAAAACGAGTACCGGCAAATTCGTTTCGCGTTTGCTCTTTTCTCGCATAAAAATCTCCCCGTGACAAGCATCTATCTCGCCACGCACTTTACGATTCCCATCATCGCCGTGCACGATTTTACCCTTCACCCTCTCGCTTTAAAACGAAAAAAAAAAAAAAAAAAAAAAAGTAAAAGAAAACTCTTTGAAAACGCGACTGTAAAAAAATAAGAGAGAGAGAGAGAGAGAGAGAGAGAGAGAGAGAGAGAAGAAGGGAGAGAGAAAATAGGAATAAGAAGGGCGTCACGTAAAGTTGATTGACGCGGCGAGCGTACGCGTATATGCGTCGGTCTCGCGTCGTTGCGTCCGCGCGCACAAGACAATAGCCCTTCTACCCTTGCATCCTCTCGCGTCCCTCGTTTTGACAGACTCTGACGAATTCTGACGAGCGGAGTTCTGTCTCTTCTCCTCCTTCCCCCCCTCCTCACCTCTCTTTCATATTTTTTTTTACCAAAGTACAATCGAATCATAATAAGCGGTGCGAGTATATATATACGAGTATGAGTATGGGTTATGTACTCGCTTTCTCTCTTTCTATCTCTCTCTCTCTCTCTTACTGTTATTGCACGCGCGTTAATGTGTTTTTCAACGCTCAAAGGGGGAGCGAGATAACGGTGGGGTTATACTCCGTCGGAATCAGAGCTACTGACCTGTACCTTTTTCCCTATTACGTATACGTGATATACATTCGCGGATTGCAAATTGCATTATTTTTTTGTCCTTTTTTTTCCTCCATTGCGAAGATGCATCTCTCCTTTCGTGGTATCTCTCGCGGTATCGAAAGAGAAAGAAAGAGAGAGAGAGAGAGAGAGAGAAAGAGAGAGGAAGAATTTTCGTGTGTTGTATTTTGATAGCCGAACGTGAGTGCATAGACGAGTATTTTATTGCGTTGAAAGTTTTATACGCGAGGAAAAGGGGGGTGGGGAAGAACATGCGCAAGCCAGGACGAGAATTTATTGGTTGCTTTCTCTCTCTCTTCTTCCCCCTTTATCTGTAAAGGATTGTTTTGTTTGAGGAAAGGATTGCACTCGGAGTCGAGACTCGAGAGTAAACGTGCAACGCTTTATAAATTTGTTGTCCATACCCGAGGGAAGGTTTCTATTTTCTAATTTATTGGAGATGGAGATTTATTCTTTTTTTTTTATGCTTATTATCTATTTTTTTTATTTTGTTTAAAACACAATAAATCTTTTCTTTTTGAAATAGATAAGCGCTTTTTAATAAATGTTGTTTTGATTGAAATTTAATTCAATGTTGGCTAAAGATTCGAAAGTATTTTTCGCGATAATATAAACAGATTCCAAAGTATTTCCTCGAACATTTATTATTAAACGATATAATTATTTTCGCTTTTTAATTAAAATGCGGAAAACGTAGACGAATAGCACGAAAATTTTACGCTTCGAGTTTTCACGAAGAGAACGAAATATATCAACGATTATACAATTTTAACGTTTCTCTTATTTGAATAACATCATCGTATTAAATGTTCATTATTTCAAGTACAGCACTACAATCCTTTTATCGATCACACGATGTTTCCAAAGTAAACAATTTTGTTATATTTTAGGTTTTTAGTCAAAAAAATAAATAAATAAATAAATAAATAAAAAGAAATCAAACACGAAAACAAATATACACAAATCACGGAAAAATTTCTACGAAATTCGATCGGCGATAAAGCCAAAAAAAAAAAGAAAAAATGAATTATTTACGAGATTCAATAAACCAATTTGCCGTGAGTGAGATAAATATCCATTTTATAACGATTACGCATGCGTCGTACTTGTCCCTCGAAGCGCTTTCAAAAATATCTCCAGTGCTCGTGATAATTCACCGATATGAAATATTTTTATTCAACGGGGAAGAAAAAAAAAAAAATTGTTCGTATTGAACTTTTAAAACGAGAGTAGAAAAAGAACGTTAAAAAGATCGGGTGTATGGGGGGAAAAATTTTTAGAGAGAAAAATCGGAGCGCCAAAGTGAAGAGAGAGAGAGAGAGAGAAAAAAAAAATAGGTTTCTGGTCCGCCCAAGGGTGAGGTATATGTACTCTGTATGCAGTGATACGTATGTAGAAAACGGTTGAAGATAGAAAGAGAGAAGAGACGTAAAAAAGGTATCTTTTTTTTCTTTTTTTTTCGCGTGAAACTTACTCGTGCGACAGTTGCGGGGAGAAGAGAGAGAGAGAGAAAGAGAGAGAGAGAGAGAGAGAGAAAGCAGAGCAGCCAGCAAGGTGAGAGATAGAGAGCCAAGTATACACCACTGGCACATGTCACTTTGTCGCCGATCTTTCTTTCGAAAGTGGAGGTGCGACGCTTTATTGATGGGGTCATTCGCATTGCGTTGAGTCAAGGGTACCTCTTCTTTTTTTTTTTTTTTTTTTTTTTTTTTTTTTTTACTTAACCGCGTGTACGTTGAACAAGTTAATGGTTTGCGAGGCTAATAAAAGAGGTTTGCTTGTGAATTAGTTGCATCGCGCGTCGTTTGTTCTACATTGATAATTTATAGGATTTTGTCGTCGTTTCATGGATTGTCAAATCACGTTGTGAAAATTTAATTAAACATTTTTTTAGGCTTTGGCGAGTATATTTTAAAAGTGTGCTTTACAGAAATTAATTTTTACGTTTCAATTACGTTTTGTATTAAATAAATATTGTATTTTTATAAAAAATTTGACGATGACAATAAAATATAATTTTATTCTCGAGGCTGGTTTAAAAATCAAAGTTATATTTTTTAATGTAGACAATCTTAAAAAACTAGAATTAGAAAACTAAAATTATATACTGATCAATAAAAATGTTTTTAATTCATTGAACTGCATTCTTATTTTTTTAATCTTTAATTTTTTTGTGTTTTCTTTTGATTTTAAATTAATAAAAAAAAAAATTATTTATACAAAATCAATAAGAACCTTACAAAATAATACGAATAATCTTATACTAAATCGAGACATGCAATACAAATTTTTATTTGAACTCCTCGTTTAAAAAAACAAAAAAAAAAAAAAAAAAAAAAAAAAAAAAGTGCAATTTGCGCCACGGCCGATCGCTTTCTAAAAAGCCATTTACAAAGGTAAATTGCTGTCTATTATTTTACGTCGCCGCGTGGTAGAAGATAAATGTAAGTCACGAATAAGTTGCGAAGCTGAAGGGTATGAAGCTTTGTCTAGATATTCTTATTTATTTATTTATTAATTTTATTTTTATTTTTTTTTTTTTTTTCTCAAGATAATTGCCATTATAACGTTTTTCAACTGAATAATTATATCGGTTAAGAGATCTTCCGACTACTTGAAACGGCAACTGGGTTATTATTTTGTAAATATAACTGGATTAGATAGAAATTTCTAGTTTCTTGAAAAAAAAAAAAAAAAAAAAAAAATTAATATCGAGTTGATAATTCTTTCTAATCAACATAAAAAATATTAAGCAAGTATCAAAAAAAAAAAAAAAAAAAGTAAATAATTATTCATTTAAAAAATGTATTGATTAAAAAATGTGACATAATTCAAATAATAAAAAACGGACTTTATTTAACAATTAACATTGTTCCAATTTCATGTGAATACTGAAAACTTTCATGCAGTTGATTAAAATAAACTTCCAGCAACGTGTTTTTCAATTACCATAAAAGAAAAAAACTTTGTAAACGAGTTTTATACACAAGCGTAAAATAATTTTTCAAAAATAGAAATCTCTTTTCATCATATTTTATTTATGACTCTAATTTTCAACGCAAACAAAACAAAACAACGTTTTTAAAACGATCGCTTGCGTGCGCTCTTTTAATCGCATGCTCGCGTGCAACTTTATATTATTCTATCCCGATAGCAACCGCTGATTTTTCAAATCCGACATAAGACGTTTAAGAATCCTTCGGGATTCTCACAGGTGTCGATCACTCCTTGTTCTTAAGATGTTAAAATAAACCTTCGACGTTATACCGGTAAATAATACAAAAGAAAAAGCATCGTTTACTCGCTCTTTTAACGGCGATATTTTGCGTATATTTTTTTGTAGAGGAAACGACTAATTACCCGCGGCGCATTCGAAAAAGCGCAAAGAGGCCGAATGGTATTAAAGAAAAGAAAAGAATAAAGGTAAAGTAACGAACGGAAACGCGAACGAATAAGTCTGTTACGCGTTTTCACGCTTCTCGCTCTCGCAACTGTTGGACACGCCCGTGTGAATGGGACGCGCGTGCGATTTTCACGTTTGTCCCGACGGTGCCGTTGAGACCAAAATGAAATCGTTAAGCCCGATCGCGCGCCGAAAAGTTTTCGAGCCGTCGGTGATTAATGATCATCGTGGAGGTACGTAGATGCAGTTTTGTCCAAAGTCAATTTTCGCCTCGTGGCGCCGAACGATTAATTTCCCCCTTTTGGATCGTTAAGCATAATTATCCGCTTGTTAAAATTATGTCAATTTTGCGGAATATCTTTATGTAATTTTGAGTTAATTTTGCAGAAAAGCGTTTTTGAAGAGTTTTGAATCGATGCGAATTAAATTGATGATTGTGAGAAAATCGAGCAGATCGATGACGTTTAAACGATATTGTAATTGAGGAACAATTTATACACCAAATGTGCAACTGACGTCTCTAATTTGTGTAGAATAAATTTATCTTTTAACATTTTAAATCTTTTAGTGGCACGCTTTCAAAATTATACAAATAAGCAAGAAGTTTTTAATAAAAATTATTAATTAAAAATTGTTTTTTAATAAATTATTTTTATCAGGTTTTAATTAATTTTGTAATTAAAAGTCTACATTAGTACATAACTCGAAACTTTTTAAGGATTTAATTATAAACGCAACCTTGAATAAAACCAAGTATTTTGTTGCAGTAATTGTTTTATTTAATAACGAGTCTCCAATAATATTTTTACTTAATTGAGTATATGTTTACGCATAATTAAATTTAAACAAGTTAGTTTTATATTAATTAAAATATTTTAGAGATTTTATAAAACACGAGAAGTCTCGTATTATAATTGCAATTAGCGTATTGATAAAATTAATACGTAGGATTAAACATTTTAAACGAATAATCATAATTAATCGCATTTAAATACATGAATTTAAAACTTCGTTAAATCATCTCTCGATAAATATTTAAATTCACTCTTTACGTAAGACATAACTTTAAAAAATTTTTCACCACATGGATTTGAACGATTGTTAATTAAACGAAAAATACACGAAACCGGGCGATGACGAAATTACGAACAACAACCGAACAATTTCTCTCTAACCTAATAAAGCCACCATTTAAAATTACCCAATCCAATTAAATATCTCGTATACAGCAACCGACACGAGGCGAAATTTCCCACGCGGCCACGGCATCGACTCGCGACTTCCCATATAACCAAAACTCATCGAGAGGCTTACAAAAAATTTCGTACGTATACGCGCGTCGGTGATACACAAAACGTATTATATATGTATACGTGTATATTTATCAAAGCTAAATATCGTACACGTGAAATCTAAACGAGAAGGTATTATACGTCGAAAGATCCTTTCTCCTTCCGCGCGTATCTGCACCGCGGAATCGAAAACACACGGTGCTCGTGTCCTCGCCCACGTATATATATATATATATATATATATAAAATCGACGAGCTAGCGAGTTACGCTCGAGAAAAATTATTATAACTAAAGCGTCTCTCTCCTCCTCCGCTTTTCTTTTCTTCACAGCGGGCGGTAGCGTTTGAGAAAGAGAGAGACAGAGAGATAGATGCAAGCTTACGTAAAATATCCGGAAGACTCTCGTTTTCATTTCTCGTCCCTTTACTTTCGTGATATTGTATCGAATCGAATCTTTGCCCTCGATCGTGCGCTTATGGAATACACCGATCGAGTAGTACGTGTGTTGTGATCGAGACGGTACGGAGTAAAAAGTGAAATCGCGGCTTTTTATAATCTTCGTTGCTCGAGTCGAGTTTGTAAAGTAAAATGTCGATTTAGTTTTGCGACTATTTGCCCTGTTAAATTATCAAACTGAAATCTCGAGCTTTTCTTAAAATCGATTCGATCGATCCCCCTTTACGCTATAATTGTTGCGACTACGCTTTATCATTTATCTCTATTTTTCTTCGTACGATAAAACGATCAAACATTAAAGATATAAACGAGAGCACGGGATAAACTTTCTTCGTAAAGACGACTTTATATATCGGTGTAAAATCAACACGCATTAAAGCAGGTTTTTTGATCGATGTCGTACAACAAGCAGCTCAGAGGAAAATGTTAAGTTTTACTTTATTTCATCCCTTTTTAACGATATTTTATATGCGAGCTTGGTATATAAACTGGATTATTTATGGGCATTAAGTACTTTTATAATTTTACAATGAGTAATTTTGAGGATTTTTAAAAATCCATGATTTACGGGACGTTTTATACATTCAACAATTTTCTTAAATCATAAATTGTTGATAAATTTTATTTCGTATGTGCGTCGATAAATATTTCTTAAATACGTAAAAATTTTTATTTTTCAATCGCTTCAATCACGAGAATGACATCGTTACTAAAAAATTAAAAAATATAATAATAATTACAATCGGTATCGTTTGAATAACAAAACCATTTTCAACGAATCACTCGCTAATTTTTTCTTCAAAAAAAAAAAAAAAAGCCTTTGCATTATTAAATACGTTAAACGATCCTTCCTCATCGCGATTAGGTCGGTGACCCGAGCAGTTAACAAAAATCACTAACATTAAGCGTAATGCGCGACTGTAATTTCGTACCTTGTACTCCATCATTTTCCACTTCGCGTAAACTCCCGCTATAACCTAAGACGTTCTTAAACGTGAGAAAGGTATATAACGTTTACCCGCGCGCGCGCGCGCGCGTGTGTGTATGTATGTGTATAGTGGAAGAAGCGAGTGCGAAATAGGATTTTCGCGGTCACTCGTATCGTCTTTTAACTTTGTGCATGTATACCCGACCGGATGTGCACTTCAAATGCTAAATTTAAGTAGCTGTTTCCTATACGTTACGTTCTTCTGAAATTGTTGGATTAAGGTATGCGTAATGCAATGTTTTCTTCGTGATTTGCAGTAAACTTTTTCAATACTTTTACCAAGATCTGTTGAATCGTTACGAATTATATAATCATATATGCTTATCATTAATATTTTTAATTTAAAATTGATTAACATCGTACGATAAAATGACATTTTACCAAAAGTAATTTTTAAACTCGATGCAAAAGCTACGATTCCCAATGAACAATAAAACAGTCTTATTATTATACTTCTTTTTTTCAATCATCAACGTCATAGTTAATTCATTCTCTTTGATAATTATAAAAAATTTTCCATTTCAATACAAAAAATTATACAGATACAATAAGCATTAAAGTTTCTTTTATTGTTCTATGACGTATTGCAGAAACTTTACAACTTTGCAATGCAAAGGTAGTTGTCGAACAGAGTACGCGGCTACCTTTGTGCATGTTGCAATGGACTTGTCGGAAGAAAATTATACCTTAAGAATGAGATTATTCAATAATAATTTTGACGCAAAAGAAATCTATTGCACATTGTGTGATTACATATAATAAATCTATTGTTTTTCATGTCATTATCTAAAATTATATAATAAACTAATGTTACTATATTTCAATTTATAAAAAGAAATTTTTTTTCTTTTTTTTTAATCGTTAACCGAATTTTCAAACGTATACATAATAAAATATTCATTTTTAATGATTTAAATTTATACGTTATGAATTTTTAAAAAACGAAAAATTAATTAAAGATAAAACAAATATTTCATTATAATTTTTTTTTCTAAATCGAAAATATACAATTTAATATTTATTCACATTCAACAGTGTATTTTCTAATCAAACAGCGCAAATAAAAAAGTATCAACTCGAACGTTCGCTCGATTAAATAGAAAAGCAATTTTCCAATTTTAATTTATCGCCGAACCATAAACTCCCTTTTTATCACGATTCCGGCTAACGACAAACCAAACGCGTAAAAGAACTAAAGATAAAAAATAAAAAGCTAAAGTACATCGCAAAACGGATCGATTGTAAATAACAACCGTTTGTCTTCACAACAGCCGTGCGATTACACGTAGACGTACGCGATTTCGTACAGCGTTCGCGAAAATTCACGTACGAGTACGAGGTATATCGTTGCACGGCCAACTTGTCGCGCGGGCGTCGACGGATTATTGCTCGAGCTCACGTGAGCCGTTTCTCGCGGCTTATCTTTTTTTTTTTTTTTTTCTTTTTTTTTTTTTATTTCTTTTATTTCTTTTCGTCTTTGTCTTGCTTCTTTTAGTTTCTTGCGCGGAGTTGCTATCTTTTTTTTTTTTATTAGTTTTCTTGTTTCCTTGGCACGCCGCGTGCGCTCTTTACATTTCTTTGAGTGTATATGTAACGTGGTATTCTTTTTTATTTCTTTCTTTTCTCATATCTCATTTTATGAGTTCTATCTTTTTTTTTCTCTCTCGTTTCCGTTTATGCAGGTGTTGAGATTTACCGTTGGATTTGAATTCGTCTTTTTTGCATTCGTGCGTAAGTATGTATTTTCCTCGTATACCTATGTATTTTCCAATGCTGGGAAGTAAGTTGTCTGATTATTGTAGGTAGGATTAAGTTTGTTGGATGAGTACATTGAAGGAGAATAAACTCCATTAATTTTATTGATGCCAAACACACATAATATATACGTATACATTTATTATAAATAATACTGCGAATATAAATGAATAATTTTGTAAAATCTTTATGATAAAAAAAATTTTATTCGACTATCATTATTGTAATTTCGTAAAATATTATATAGATCATATATTACAATACATAATCGGTATTCATTGATAAAATTACAAAAATGAATATAATGTGAACAATTAAACACTTATTGATTACGAAGAGACTAAGTGGTATACAATGTATTAATAAAATAAAGGACGGATCTGATAAATTCTATGCAGGATACTTCAAATATACAAAATTAATTTTAAGAGTAATTATTCAAATAAATTTCATTTTTATTTTAAATAAACCAACTAAAAGAAAGTAATTTATCATAAATATTTTATTTAGTACTTTAGCCTAGAGCAAATATCGAATATTTAATTATGATGATATCTAAACGATTATATCGACAGATACAACATTTTGAATAGAAAAGCGTTTGAGGCTATCCTTTGAAACATTATCGCCCTGACAGTATGGCATCCATACGCACATTTGTACGATACAAAAGCGTATATGAACTCGTTTCTAAAGTTTGATCAATATAATCTACAATAAATAATTGAAGGAATTTTCAAACGAACCGTTAAACAGTTTCAATTAAAATTCGTATCAAAAGATCTTCTACTTATTTAACGATTATTTACGTTAATTGTTGCAAACGATAAAATTACACCACAATCATAATAATTTTCCGTTGAATCCAACAGGGCTAACGTAAACTCGCAACGACGTCACAAAACATTCTATGCAACGCAGAGAGACTCTAAAAATAGCAAACGAGCAATAAAACAAACAACTTACATTATTAAAATCCCGAGTCCTCCATCGCAAAGGAGAGATGATAAAATGAAATGGAAAAAAAAATGGTATAAAGGAAAACCTTAATTTCGTGGTCTAATCGGCGCGATCGGGCCAAAGATATCCTGGCGCTCGATTACCGCCAATAAAATCCGAAGCTCCGCATTAAATTACAAAGTAAATACGATCGTCCTCAAAGTGGCACGCATCCCTTCGTTTCTTCCGATTACGAATCTGCTTTTCTCTCTCTCTCTCTCTCTCTCTCTCTCTCTCTATCTCTCTCTCTTTCTATCTTATGTTCGCGAACGTGAGAGTGAAATCGAGAAGAAGAAAAAGAAGAAGCGAGAGAAGCTGGAAGGAAAAATTTTCTAATAATTACAGCCGCAAGAGTAAGAGCGCCGGCGGTCGTTGTATAGCATGTATATACATACAAGTCTGCGAAACGGGGAGGAAAGGGCAGTGCGAGTCGAGAAGAAGCAGAGTATGACTACATGTTGTTTATATATATATATATATATATATATATATATATATATAAGTATGTACGTACGTGCACTGACCCGCGGCACGGAAAGAAAACGAGCGGTCGTAAAGGAGGAAGAAAGAAAGAGAGAAGGAAGACGAGAGGAGTGTATACGCAGACCGAGGATGAAATTGGAAGTGGTATTGCTGAAGAAAGAGAAAGAGGGAGAAAGAAGGAGAGAGAAGACGAGAATGAAAATCGGAGATGAAGGAGGAGGAAAGAGGGATAGTATAGTGATTGCTGTCTATGCGCCTATGTAATAAAATCCAATTTTAACGTTATTACTAATTTGTTACTCGGATGGGCTTGTATTTTTCTTTTTCTCTTTTCACTTTTCCTTTCTTTTTTTCTTTCTTTTTTTTTTTTTTTTTTTTTTTTTCAAGTTTGTTATTACCGAAGGTAAAATACATGAATGAATGACATCGTAGTTTTTGGTGAATTTACGGTAGACCTCGTGTGCTTTGAACGCGCTTCTAGTTATTGCTTTTTTAAGTAGTTTGAAAATGATTGGAAAATACTAATTTAGAGAGAAATACTTTTTAGGTGATTCATTTAATGAATTTTTGTTTAACATTGAAATGCTTTACTGGGAAAAAAAAAAAAAAATACAAACGACAAAACTAGTAAAAAAAATTAATTTATCGTTAGAAGAAATTTATTTCAATGAACTTTTATTTTCAATGAAAAAGTAAAATTTAAAAAAATTTCCGTACCATTTGAACCTTTACCAGAGTAAAATTTCACGTACACAATTTAATAATAGCCATCGTCGTAAATTTGTCCGTCACCGTAATATCAGAAAAAAAAGAGCGAGAAAAAAAATGATCACAGCGGTTGAAAAAAAAATAAAAGAATACAAAATCCAAAAAATTCCCATCCAAAACTCGCTCTCTTATCAACCAGGCGCAATTTCAAAATAACATTCACCGGCCAAACTTAAACGAACTGAATGCGATAAACCGAATCCCTCTCTGTTTCCCTCGCGCAATCTCACCTCTTTCACTTTTTGTCATTCTCGTTCGTAAATAAAAGCCCAAATCGATCCCCCGAGAAAAAGAGAGAGAGAGAGAGAGGTAGGGCTGCGATACGCCAACATAACGCCACTCACGCGTAATGCATTCGGAAGCGTCGAGCGCACATACACACACCTACATACACATAGGACCAAGGCAAATCGAACAAGCGATTGGCTCAATTCATCGCGCGAATTATCTACGCTCTGGCTTATCGGTAAGCTTTCTCGGAATCGCGTCTCTCTCTCTCTCTCTCTCTCTCTTTCCCTTTGGAACATGTGTATGTATACATGTCGTGGGCGCAACATATTGTCACCGTACGCCATTGCGCTATTGCTACGGAAAAGTGAGAGAATTTCAATGCTCCATACACGCGTATGCATATATGTGTGTCTGTGTGAGTGCGGACACGAGTACGCACGACACACGTATAATCGTTCGAGTGAGTATTGCGCATCCGCGCGAAATTTACACTCGTTAACTGTCGATGGAAATTCGATGGTGGGTTATAAGGTGAGCGAGTCGCAGTGATTTCGAGTTAAATCGTCGCCGATGAAGCGATTTCGACACTAGCGAATGAATGATTTTCTTACGCGTCAGTTGCTTGCTTTTGAAGTTACGTTTTTAAGATAGCAGAACAATGAATTTTATGCGTCATAATACATTTTTAAATTTTGAATTAAATTATTCTATTTTATATAATATAAAATATAAATTGAATATTTTAATACTCACGTTTACATATACCATAAGTTCATAAATTATTGAAGAGACTTTTATGCAAACTTACCTGTAACAAAAAACAAAAGAGAAAAATTAAAAAAATATATTAACATGCAATACTGTAAAATTTATTAATCATAAATTGATGTATATAATTCGGTGAAAATTAAAAAAAGAAAAAAATTATGCGATCGCATCAACATTTTCACTGCTAAAAATAGACATCACGTACATATTTTCGCAGCGATCGCTAAACGATCGAGGCAATTAGACAATTAAGCGCAAGTGAAACAATGTCTCTTTCTCCTTTTCGTCTCTTTCGTTCTCTCGTTGACTTTAAAACTCAACAAGTCTCATCAAAAGTCCCATCTCGATCCCGATATATATATATATATATATATATATATATATATATATATATATATATATATATATATATATATATATCTATATCGGTTCGAAAGCAGCTCGTTTTCGCCTCTGCGGTATATACATCTGTGTGTACAGCGACATCAGAAAGGGGAGATAACCCCACCCCACCTCGACGAGAACCCACGTACATAACCCGATCTCTTCAATATATGTATATATATATATATACATATATAGGTATACACATATTAGTTCGTGTTGGACTCGACGTCATTGCTTCATGACAATTTGCCATGGACGTTTCTCTCAACGCGCATATACGTGTACACACACATATATATATATAAATACATGTATATGTACGTGCGAACGCGCGTTTTCGTAATTGACGTTAATTCCAAGCTCGCGAGCTATGTGTCGACCGGCTATGTATTTCATCATTTTCTGTATAAGCGCGCGAGACGCGACGCGACGTGTATGAATGAAAAAAAAAAGAAAAAAAAAGAAGAAGGGAAAAAGAAATGTACGCACGTATACGTATACACGCTGGTGGTCGCGTTGATTTCTTAGCTTGTTTGGTCAGGGAAAAAAAGAGAAATTCGAATAGAATTCAATACGTTGCCCTTATGCATTTGGCGAACGGGTGAGCTTTTTATTTCATAGGGGCGCGCCTGAAACTTAATTGAAATCGTGCGGTGTAAATTGAATTTTTCGGTTGCGTTGCGTTTTCGTGTTTTACGTACGGCGTCGAGCCGAGTAAATTTTAAATTTAGAGTTTTTTAATTGTATTTATGATAGCGCGTCACGACTACTTGATTTTGGTAATAAAATTTTATAGAGAGTTTTTAAAATTTATAAGACTTCTTACAATTCAATTTACCTTTCCGTAATAGAACGTCGAAAATAATTAATTTATAGTATTGCTCGTATATTTTACTCAATTAAATTAATATTTTATTTTATGAAGGTATACATTGAATATCCGTGAACGGAAAAAAAAGAAAAGAAAAAATACTTTATCAAAAATAAATACTTTCATGATGAACGATAAGTGGTTTATCGTATAAAAAATGTATGGTTTGAATTGCATGCTCTTATCTGTTTCTATTGAAGAAGAAAGTAAAATTTATTTCTTAATAAGTACAGATATCATAAAGTAGGATAAGAATGAAATTCATGAACTATAAGTAACGACTAAAAATTCTTGATTATTTGTACATACTTTATTATTATTAAACGATAACTTTTTTTAATTTTCAATATCTTATTTGTAAATTTGTTAATCTTAAATGAAAATTCTTTCTTTAATGTTAATTGAATAATCTTTTTTTTTTTTTTTTTTTTTTTTTAACGGTGTACTTAAGTTTACTTTGATTATGAATTTATTCGAAGCTGGTAATTAAGTCTTTGAAGCGAGTTAATTATGTTTGAAGTTTAAAATATTTTATTAATAAAATCCAAACAAGAAGCACTACTTAATTATAAAAAAGTTAACTGAGAGTAAATTTTGAAAAAAAAAAAAAAAAAGTAAGTATTCATTTGATACTCGATTTTCAAGCGGATTAAATAAACCAATAAATAATACATTACGTATCTTGTAAATAAATTGATGTTGTAAATAATTATTAAAATTAAAAATGTTGTAAAGATACATGGTTATTACATTAACCAATACAAGTTTTCATCGTGTAAGTATTGAAATGCATACTTAAACTCACGATTACGTTGAAACTAAATATTTTAAACAACTTGAAAAAAAAGGAGAATCAAATCTATACAATTTCAATTTTCGTTTTATTAATGAACAAATTAGCAACAAGGATAATGTTAAAATTTCAAAATGCCATTAATCGATCGTTTAATTATCGATGAAAATTGCAGCTTAGACACACTCACCCGCTAAACGTCAACAGTATAATCGCAGCTGTACTCGTGATTTACGACGTCCAGAATACTATCAGAGACCATCGACTCCGTAATACCGAAACCTCTTCTCTCTGACTCTGTCCATCAGTGCAGGATTTCTCTTCGTTTCCGCGTTAACCGACCACCACCACGGCGACACGTACGCCTACACCGTACGTAACACGCGCGCCTTTTGACGTGTAATTTCGTTAACGTCACTACGCGCGCCCCCGTTGATGTCTTTAGGTGCACCTGACACGCGAGCGAAATTTCGCGATTGATTTCGGCGCGCGTGCGGCCACAGAAAACTTCAATTGTGTTTTGCGGTTACGTTAATGCGCGCTCCACGCTATCTTTTATATACAGTTCTATCGCGAGGAGCCGTTGAATGTGAATACTTAATACAGCTTTGCATGCGGCTATGTATTATTATTCTTCTTCTTCTTCTTTTTTTTTCTTTCCTTTTCTTTTATTTACAGACGGATAAAAGGGTATTCAATGCGTGCGATGCGACACGTGTTTGACAGTTGTTATGATTGCGTCGACTGTTATTTTTATGCTCGATGTTTGTTTTCGGCAAAAAATTGAACGTTGAGATCGTTGATTATTGTAATTAAAAGTGTGCTCGATAACCATTATAAATGAATTTTCGCCAATTGATTATTTTATTTAAATAATTACATTCAAGTGAAATTTATAAGAGTTAAAAAAATTTATTTTTATTTTAAAATAAAATCAGTTAAATTTTTGCCCATAAATATTAATTTTATTTCAAAATATAATATTTTGTTTAAAAATTCTTAAAATATATACATTACTAAAATCTTCGTTTTCTTTTTGAAAATGAAGAATGAATTTCAAACGATAATAAATAAATGCAATGTCACGACAATATTTAATAAAACAATATTTTATAAAATATTTAAAATCTTGACAATATAAAACTACCTTTAAATACAATGAGACGCTTCAATTTCTTTTTCCGTCCTTCTTCAAGGAACACATCCATTATATAAATATAGAATTGAAAAGACCTTTAAAAAAAAAAAAGGAACAAATACATCCGAGAGCGCATTTGATACCGCTTGTAAAAAAGGAAGGAATATATTACTGAAATTTATTAGACCGTCAGCAACAAAAGAGAGCATCGCGCACTCGCACTTCCACTTTCCATTTCCACCTCCATTTTCGCTCTCATTCTCTCTATATATCTTCCCTCTTCTCTCTCTCTCTCTCTCTCTCTCTCTCTCTGCGATACTCGCCGCGGCGAAGCATATAAAGATGGCAACATAATCTAGCGCCTCGCGCATAATTTTCCAACGTTACACGCGCTCACCCCTTTTACATACTTATAACGCGAGTGCGTATATGCGCTACTAAACTACATCTTGAATGTACGCGCGCGCATAAATACGCGCGTGTATACTGTATCACAATTAAGACGCGCGCGTAAAATGAACGATCCGCGACCTTTTTCTATTTTTTTTCCTTATTTTTTTTTTTTTTTTTTTTTTTTTTTTTTTTTTTTTTTTTTTTTTTTTTTTGTTTCGTCTCTAGGATTATACGCGCGCGTATCTCGAAACGTACACAACCTATTAGCCTTCCAAAAAGAAGGAGGTACGAACTTACATGTACACACACATGTATAGTGTTACACGAACGCGTAAATAGAGAGAAGAACTAGCAGGTATCTTTTCTCCTCTCTTATCCCCTTTCTACATTTTTTCTTCCGCGCACGGGGTATAATAATGAGCATGCAACTGCGGCAGGAGCAACGACGTAACTTCCTAGAAGGCACATGAGCCCCTTGCGGGAAAACTCGAGACAGAGAGAAAGAGAGGGAGAGAGAACGAGAGAGAGAGAGAGAGAGAAGTTGAATTTGCAAGTGTAAGCACGTCCTACGGCTGTTCCTTTTCAGCGCTCGGAGGTGTATATAGCACACGGCAGCCACTATTCCTCTCCCTCTCTTTTTCTCTATTCCATCGTTGCGCTCTCCATTATTATCGCGCTTCTTCCTCAGCCGACGATCCTCGTGTATACGCGTGCGTGCACGCTGTTAAATTGTTTCAACCCCCCGGGCCAGTCGATTCCTTTTTTTCGTTTTTTTATTCTTGGGCAGCAGCGACGCACGCCCATAATAAATATTCCATTTGGTCTGGCTCTCTCTCTCTCACTCTCTCTCGGGTATGTGTGTATATACGTGCGCAGGTATGTATATAGAGAACCTCGTTGTTGCTTACGGTATTATTATTACGCGCTTGTAGATACAATGCGACCGAGGGATTAAAGGAGAGTCTACGGGTGAGCGTTTAAGACGCAAGGGAGTTTGTAGACGAGAGACTCTGTTTAACGTACGGACGGAGTGACTTGATTCAATCTATTAAATATTCTCGAGACGAATGAAAAAAATTTAAAGTGCGCTACGCCCGATTCGTGGAAAATGATTTAAATTATTTAAAAGATTAGTTTTTGCGGAGGTATTCAATAATTGTGATAAATGTTTTGTCAGAGAAATGTTATTTTTCATTTATTTTATGCGCTATTAGTGTAAATTACCCTTTTTAATGTTTCATTTGTATTACACTTGAATGACTATACCAATTTTCGAATAATAACGCTAAAGAGATATTGTATCGTTAAGACTTATCGTTAAGTAAATGTGACAGTTTTTTTTTTCATTTTTGAAAAATTTAAACAAAAATATTGACAAGAAGATCGAATGCCTTAGAAAATAAGTAAAAAAGATAAAAATATAAATATATATACATATATATACATATAAAAAATCATCGTAGATCTTAACAATAAATCCTTAAAGGCACGGGTTGAACTAGTTTTCGCGTAGCTGCACTTTAATGGTTTAATAATACGTTGAAATGTACGGGTTGGAATTCTAAGACAAATAGAAATGTATGCTCTAGTACCGGAAGAGTATTGTGCACCGAGAATACAGCAAGAAAGATAAACTAGTCAAGGTGGATGTATGTATGTACGTACGGCGAGAAAGAGACTCGAGTTAGCTTGAGAATAGGATATAAACTGAGAGGAGATGATAACCCTAGAGAAAATAGAACCGAATAAGGCAAACTCTTGCATAACTTTCGTATCTGCGCGCGTGGATGTTTTAAAATATTCCGAAAAGTTTTATAACAATGCGTATTAACTTTTTTACTGTATAGGATAAATTTAATACACGAATTTTAATGTAATTTAACGTTTCTTTTTTTTTCTTTATGTATTAGATAAATTTAACCTCAATGTGAAAACTTTCGATGTAAAATAATTTTATTTAACTTGGTATTTTTATCTTGCGAAGAAGAAAATTTTCTTATAATGTACTTTTAAAAATAGTAAACAAAATATTTTTACCTCGCTCGAATTTACTCTAATCTTTAACGCGCATAAACTGTCATTTTACCGCGATGAAGAATGTAAAGAGAAATAGGGAGATAGAGATAAATATGAAAGTAGTAAAACATGCTTGCACATAACCCAGTAGAAACAATGCAACAAAGACGGACCAATCGGAGACTATCTACGAGAGACATCTCACCTCACCCAGGGCAAATTTCAGGCACGTGTAGACGCTATATATACACATGAGAAAGGGATCCTCGTCAAACGCGTTCACCTATCTCTCTCTCTCTCTCTCTCTCTCGCTCTCTTTCATTACCCTTATTCTTTCCTTCTCTCTCTCTTTCTTTCTCTCTCACGCTGGTGTCGCGCTGGTCTATTCATGTTCGCGCGTACACAAAAGCTCGCGTCGTTCTAACGATATTTCCATCTCCGCCCACTTCTTCGCATACCGGCGAAATCTCGCGTTACACACGCACACACACACATACATACACACATTCGTCCGGTGCAGTAACGCTTCGTTTCTTCTCCTACTTCCAAAAGAGAGTAAGAGAGAGAGAGAGTGAGAGGAGGAAAGATTCGAGACAGAAAACTGGGTGAAACGTTGAACACGATACGCGAGTACAAAGGGCTTGACCAGTCGGCCTTCGTGAGACACCGTTGCTGCGTGTTCCGGTCTTCTTTCTTCTTTTTTTTCCTCTCTCCTTCACGCTTTACGAAAGAGAACTACTGATACCGGCACCGTTTCAACAAAGCGATGGGTCAGAAGGTCAGGTACGAGAATCGGTAAAATATATAACTGCAGGAAGCTCGTTAGCGATGAAACTAAAAAGTAGAAAAGTAGAAAAATCAAAGCGTAAGAGTGTGCGCAAGAGGGATAGAAAAATCGTTTTTCATAGGCTCTCTTACGTAGCCGAGATCGAACGACTGAACGCGACGTAATCGAGAACGTTTTATCAGTTTTAACGTCGGGTAACGAGCTGCGCATCTCTCTTGAGTCGAATTTAAAAAGTAAGAGAGCTTTAGATAATACTCGACTTTCACTCTCTGTCTGTCTCTCTGCCTCGTTCTCTTTCTCACTTTTCTATCCCTTATTACTTTTTTTTTTTTTTTAACGAGCTAATGGAGAACGAAACGAAGTTTGTAATTTTCTTTTATGCGCAGTATTTAATGTCGAATTGAGAAATTTGTCGGGATTAATAGGATTTTTATTGGAACGTTTGATTAACGTTGAAACTTTAATTTATTAAAATTTAACGAGGTTATATATATATATATATATATATATATATATATATATATATATATATATATATATATATATATTTGAGAAAAATTTTTGTTAAATTATTTTATAAAATTAAGAATTTTAATTGTTTTTAATGCAAATATCTTTGAATAAGTTTTAAAACAAATAAAAATAAAATATTATGTCCATTTATTTAGTGAAGAGTTACAGTTCTACTTAAGTGTATATATATAAATTAGTCAAGATGTATCAATAAGAGCGATTTCACATCGACCTTGCAATAAACGTTAGTTATAGCTCGGCGAAAAAAAAAAAATTTTCCTCTCATCACACGATCGATTCCAGAGCTGAATGAAACAGTGAGAGAAACGCTAAATAAAGAAAAAAAAAAAGAACGAAATAAGAAGCACACGAAGACGAAGAAGTAGAAAGTACATAGGTCGACAAGTGCGGTAAGTCATATCTCTTTCCCTCTCGGTCATCATCTCGAAACGTTTTTATGAATGAAACGTCTCTCTATTCATCGTCGTCGGCATCATTAGACGCAGTCGGCGCTTACGCTCCTTCCTCCGCGTTCGTTAACTCGCGTACTGGACGTTACGTGCATTACGCGCGACTTGTAATAAGCCACGTCTACGTCGCGACGAGCCACGCGCAGACTGCTCGGATTTATGAAAGACTTTAGTGTCTTCCGTTTCGCTAACTCTTTCCTTCTTCCCTTCTTCCGCTCTCCTTTTTCCAACGCGACAATCTGTTTATCGCGTATCTACGCGCGTATATGTTTATGTGTAAGCAACGGCTTTCGTAATGGGCGTTTTATTGGCGCGTATCGATTACGCAACTTACCGCCGAGCGAAATAGAACCGTGTGTGTATGTGTGTGTGTATGTGTGTGTATCTGCGTGTGTACGCGTATATGTATTATCGATTGTATGCTTATGCACTCGAGCGCCTGCCTTTTCTTGGGCAACGTGCGCCGCTTTTCTTTCATTCTTTCTATTTTTTTCTTCATTCCCTCTCCACCCATATTCTTTTTATTTCGTTTCGTTTTTTCTCTTCGATCAAGTGTAGGCTGTCATTTAACGAGGAAGTTGTAGATTTATAATTCGCGTTCGTTGTTGTCGTTGAATTGAGTGATTTTAGTTTACTTCTTTCCTTTTCTTTTTATTTTCTGTTCCTTTTTTTTTTCTTTTTTGCATAAGCAGTGTGGGTATTCGTGTAATTACATAAGTTAATTCGTTATTTATAGCTTGTGAGACGTTCGTTAATGAACGGACAGATTAGAATCGAAGTCGAATGATTTAGTTTCTTTTTTTTTTTTTTTTTTTTTTCTTTTTCGTATTTATTCGTATTAGATGGGATTTTATTTTAAAGAAATGCTATTAAATAGTAAATCAATCAAATTATAATCTAGATTTGTCTACAACGAATTTTGATTGCTTTCTATATTATTGATTGAGATTTAAGCTGATTATTATGCAAAGCTTAAATTTTCGCAATAGCTTACCACACAATAAATTATAACGCTTTAAAATTAAAAAAGAAAAATCGATATTGTTTTGAATCAATAAAATTAATCATATTAAACTAAAAAATTGTCTTTATCAATTATATAACATTTTAAAATAAATGTTATCGTACATTCACTTGCACTAAACGAAATAAATCTCTTATAATCGATGTCAAACATTATCGTATCGCAGTTTCAAAGTAGATAAATAACTTTCTCGTTTAAAATTCGCAATAATTTTCATTATCTCGTAATAACCGAGCGCTCAAACTTTACTAATGTTCTCGCAACCATGCACGCATATACAAAAAAAAAAAAAAAAAAAAAAAAAAAAATACAAGCGTCAGCCCACAAATCATCGACTCTTTATTCCAATGGCTTAAGAAGGCGGCAAACCTTTCGTCTCCACCTCCTTCGTAACAACACTACCAGCCCAGCGCTAGTCCGCAAAACTTCCATATTGTTTCTTATTACCTTCGAAAAATACTTCGTTGAATCCTCTCAGAATAAAGAGAAAAAAAGGTACAAAATTCCGCGACGGCTTTTCCCAAGATAAAACACCGGCAACGACTAAGGAAAAAGCCCACAAATTCATTAAAATTGATCCTAGGCGATAAGAAACTTTTATAATTCTTCCCTCCATTTCGTTTTCTATTCTTTTACAAGAGAAGGTTTAACGCACACACACACACGCACGCGTTGAGAAAAATTTATGCCCGAAGTAAAATCAAAGCGTACGAGAATAAGAAAGGGGAAGGGGGAGGGAGAAAGAGAATCGAAGCTCCGGGGGTTATTCAGTACTCCTTGTACTCGATTCCGCACGGCGGATAAAGAAGGAGAAGGGATACAGCTAACAGGGAATCTGCTTCGAGTGCGTGAAAAGCGCATGTAAAGCGCAAAATCTCTTTCGACGTATGTGCGTTTGTGTATATAGATTCTTGGTTGTGGTCATTTATTACCGCTTTTTCTTCTTATTTGTTTTTTTTTGTTTTTTTTTTTTTCATTTTTTAATCTTTTGTTTCTCTTTTCCCTCGCACGATACGTATACTCTTCTCTCTTTCTCTATAGTCTCTCCGTTTTCGTTGCTCTTTTATCTTCTTTTGCGTGCTTCCTTAAGCTTCGCAGGGCTTAGCTCTTTGTTTCTTTCCTAAGCTCGGACTATGGATTATTTGAAAAATTATCTTACGAAAAGCCTTTATTTCACTTATTTATTTATTCACGCTTTTGCGTAACTCACTCCTTTGGTAAAGTGTGTACTGAAGTACTTCAAATTTTGATATATAAACGGACAAATTTTTAAATAAATTTTATCACAAAATTTTGTTCAATTTAAGGAAAATTACTCGAAATGCCGACGACTTATTTTATATAACTAAATGAAAATTTTTTAAGTAACTCTTGCGAACGAAGTCTATTAACACCGGTCGAACACGCGTTTAGCCGTGCGGTTAAGAAACTTCAAAATTCATTTGGGATTTAATTATTGATTGAATGGTCTAAAAGTGGATAATCTACTTTATCGTCGTTGAATTAACTCGCACACGCGAGTAACTAAAACACGCGCTTGTTATCTCTTTCTACAACAAAAATTCGTAAACTTTCACGCTTCTAATTAAAGCGTAACGCGAAAAGATTTCATTAGGCAATATCTTCTCGTGCTGAATTGCTCGAGTTTAAATAATCGTTAAAATTCTCTGCCCTATTACTTTTAATTATTAATTTGTAAACGTAAATGCTGTGCAATCAAACATATTTGTTATAAAAATGTGTTAAAATTCGATCTTCCCATTGTTATGTAAATTATCGTCATTATTGTAAGTATAAAAAATTGTTGTTCACCTCATATAAATAATAATTTATTAAAACCAGTGGATTGTTCTACCAAATATAAAACTTGAACGTTACATTTTCTTTTTTGCTCTGCAATATTAAATAGTTTTCTATAATACAACCTTATACAATCACATTATCGAAATGAAGCAATCCCCCCCCCCACTTTCCCCCCATAAATCCAAAACTACAGATTCGAGTACCATGTACACAAGTTATAGGTCCTATCTAAAAGAATCGATCTACAGAAGAAACAAAGAGCCTTGCGATCACTCATCCGCAAGCGACATCTTTCAACCGTGGAAAGTAATCGAGTTAATGGAAAAGGATGAGACCCACACAAACTGGCGGGACTCTTTTTAAATTAAATGATAAACATCATTATTATCAGCGATGGCCGACGGTAGCCGTCGCGTAATTATGAAGGTGTAAGAACACGCCGACGTCCGAACCCAGCGACTTTGTATAGCAAAATTTAATTTGTTACTGGAGTTACGCTCGTATAAATACAGGCGCGTGTACGTAAGGCTAATGGCGCGCGTTCCTGTCTCTTCTTTGTTTTTTATTTTCTCTACCCCGCACGGATAATTAAATAAAGCAGACGTAATGAAACTTTGTTATTTTATACTCGTTTACGATGCGCGTTAAAGGAATGTATTATAATATGTATACGCAACGAGAGTATTTCATTTTTATTTCTTGGTTTCAAAAAATTTTGGAAGACATTTTTGAGTGTTGTTGGTGTTTTGAAAAAATATAATTTTTTTTTTTTTTTTTTTTTTTTTTTTTTTTTTTTTCACTATTTCCGGTTTTCATATCGACGATTATAAAGTGTATAATATCGAAATCGTGACATTGTAAAATCGTACGCGATTTGTAAGGCGTAAAGTTATTAAATATATAACTAATAGTTCGGTAATAAATATTGTTAAAATTCCCTTTTATCCTTTCCTTTTCTTCTTTTTAAATAACATTTATCGAATGACACATTTTTCGATATCAATAATTGGACGCGCTTTCGCGCTTAAGGATTTCGTTCATTCGTTTTACGGCTTTATTCTCATGCTCTTGTTTGAATCTTTTTTTCATCCTTCTTTTTACCGGCTCTCGTCCAAGAAAACTGTCTAATTAAATTTTAACCTATTTAAATGTTAATAGGATCGTTTTATCAGCATGACATGGTGGCCTGTCGTTTATGACGGCCGAGCTTACGCTTGTTTACGCGGCTTAATTGAAAATTCGATATGAAACTTTATTGCGGATAATAAAAATCCTCTTAATTTTCATTTTGTAATAATTTTAATTTGAATTAAACGATCGGATGTGCGTTTACGGGAAAATCGAATTTATCGTTATTGTTAAAACGACGGTTCGTATGATTCGCACTTCCTCGTTGATGAAATGCTTTATTATTAACTTTTTGTCAAATTTATCTCCCACGCTATTTAATTTGAAATAAAAAAAAAAAATAAAAAAAAAAATAAATAAATAAAACGTTTCTCTAAATTGTACCCCAAAAACAATCTAATCATAAGCTTTCTAAATAATTATTGTAAAAACTTCCCATTCCACACAAATAAGACGTTTGAAAAACTTCATTCTCCATATTATGCTCTTTGAAATCTCGCGCAACAAACAATACCCAAAGAGAAAAATAAAAGGAACGAACAACAACAAAATGTCCAAGCTCATTCTTAGTCGCTATACAGTAGCCAAGTTGCACAAAAGATACGGCGACAACGTACGACGGACAACCGTATACGACAAGGACAAACAACTCGCGTACCTCGAGTTATTTATGTATATATATATGTGTGTATACGCATATATATATATAGTATGCGTGTACACAACGTCAACATACCTCGCGCAACCCGCCGCCCGGCGTATTTTTAATAAGGCGCTCGCGGGCCCGCAATTAGAAAGTGCCGCGGCTTTGTTCACAAATATATATATATATGTACACATGTATCGGTGTGTGCCCACGCGCTTCGCGCGTCGCAAAAGAAAAAGAGTCGAGCTTGCCTCGGACTCCGTATGGATTGCCCGTATAAAGGCGTGACGTATTACAAACTGTATATATGTATATACCAAGATAAACATCGATATACCTATAGTTATTATGTACTTGTGTATATATACACCATACCGATATATACCGAGCGTTTCAATTTGGCGGCGCGACCGTGTTTTCGTGACATTTTGCGCGCTCGCGCGTGCTAATTGCGTATTGTGAATGGAAAAAAAAGTTGATGAAGCGGAGGAGTTGAGTTTACGTTGGTGGAATGGCTTTTTAAAAACTCGAGCGAGTTAGGATCGCAAGGAGTAATCATTAGAGTGAAGTTTTAAGACAAAAACACGAGGTTTTGAAAAAAGACCGAGTGGTTTAAGTTCAATTTTTTTTTTTTTTTCGGCGTTATTTATTTACATTTCGACCGAAATTAGCAGGAAAAAAGTGAAAGAAATAAAATTACTGTGTCGAAAATTCGCATGGAACTTAAGGATTAAAAAACAGCCGTTAATTACATTATCATATTAATTAACTTGTATGGTTAACGAAATGTATTTTTTACATAAAATGATCAAACGTTAATTTGAATGCAGATACTGCATCCCGTATTTATTTATAATATGTATTACGAAAATAAAATATTGCGCATAGTTAAATTTAAATTGTAAAATCTAAAACTTTAAAAAAATTATTCTTTTTGTTAATCTAAACGAGTGGGATGTAGGGTGTAAACATAAAATAATAAACATAAAACTTTTATGAAAAGCATGAACGTGTTTTCGTTACTTTTCCAAGTTATTGCGTTCGCTTATTTAGAAATAAAAGTAGATTTTCAGCTAATTGTAAATGGGTTAGTACGAACATTTTCAATTTCTAACATGTTAATATTAATTTATAACTTTATTTCCATAGAAAAATAACAATCCGGTAAACATAAAACATATATCTTTATAAAAATCAAAAAACTTTTGTTTTTATCTAAAAAACAAGCGCGTAAATATTTTAATGTTAACGCGTATACTGAAACATATTTTATATCTAAAACGTCACTCAACAAATAATAAACATCACTCGCGTACGTCGATAAAATTAATAAGTTAAACTCGAGCATATTTATCTAGCAAAATACCAAGGAAAAATCATAAATCCTCTTAGCAGCTCGGGAGAGCTCTTAATTACCACCAAAATCCTATAAATCTCGCATCCATACGCGATAAATTAAGATTGAAATATCTGCAATGATACATGCACGCAACCGAGATTTCGAGAGAAAAAAAATAAAGAATCGCAAAATCGAAGCTCATATATATATATATACATGTATATATATACATATACCGATAGATAGTGCACGCGTGCATGTTTCGAACCCATATCGCGTATCATATAAATAAATGGCGCGACACCTAAAACAATTCACGCGTGATGTAGTTCGCGCGGATATATATATATATATATATATATATATATATATATATATATATGTATATAAAAAAAGAAAAGCAAAAAAAAATTATATAAAATCGTTCGATCGGTCGCGATAAATCATTTTTTTCAAAAGTGCTTTCTCTCAATTAACGCGCGGCGTTATAAAAGATTATTTACTCCACGCGGTGTTTCATATCCATATAAACGCGGACGTGAGATGTTATATACACAGGCGCGTGTAAATGTTATGAGCGTTAAAGCACGAGGGAAGAGTTTCACCGAAGTGAAACTATATATATGCGTGTGTGTGTGTGTGTGCGTGCGCGAACGGTGTACATCGCGTGTAATAATAGAGCTCGACGACCTTCTTACGCTTACGTACGCGCATTTTTTTTCTTTCTCTCTGTCTCGCTCTTTAAAAAGTAAGAATATTTCTTTAAACATTGTAGATCGTCGCGTGGCACGCGTATTCGTGGCTTATTTTAATTTTAAATTGGCTCTTTCGGCGTATTACCGGTATTTTTTCAATAGCGCAAGACCTTCTTTTTTTTTTTGTTGTTTTTTTAGTTAATTTATGCGACGATTAATTTTCTTTATTACGCCTGAATTATATGTCGCGTAAATCAGAGGGAAAAGGGACTCTAACGTGGAAAAATTTATTTTCAAGCTTGAAAAAGTAGATACATTGTAAAATGTTACTCGGGCGTAAATCGACTGTATTAGTTTTTTTATTTTTGAATTTTCACAATACACTTTCGCATTTATAAAATGATACTAAAAAACTTGAAATAAAAAGAAACACGTTTTATTTCTTTTTTGTTTTTTGTTTTTTAATTTTTTTTTTTTTTAATTAATCTAAAATGATAATAAACTCGTTATTAATGATTTTATCGATACGTAGATTTATTTTATCATCATTTAAATAAATTTTATCGTAGAAATAAATAAAAGAAAAAATGTATTTCGAGTAAAACGCTAACTGTATATGCAAAAGCTGTTATTACATACGTACAAATTTTACAAAGGTAGCATTTTGCCAAACTGTATTATTACAATTAAAACCTTTAAAAGCTAAAAACGTTTTCTATAATTTTACAAGAAACGTTTCAATTAAAATTTTAAAATAAATTTGAAAGAGTCTGCTTTAATTGATTTCATTTTGAAAAAAGCATTTTTAGAAAAGAAAAAGAAATCTCCAATTTACTAGCTTTTCTAATTTTCGCATTAAGAATATTTTTACTCTAATCATAAATAAATTTTGTCGAGTTTATTTAATTGAATATATTAATGTTAAAACGCAATTTTTTTTTACTTCAAATTGAAATAAACTCCGTTATTTAAAACTGTAAATTTCAAAAATTTACGTAATAAAATTTAAAGATAATAAAACAAGCAGTCGATTATTGAAATTAGAAAAAACAAATGATTGATCTATACAATTATTACATAAAAATATTAAATTAACACAAGAATATCCATTCAGAAAAATTATTATCGGCGGCAAGGTCATTTACCTTATGGATGAATACAGTGGGTCAAAAAAATATTACGTCACAGAAGGGAAGATAGACGGTTTTCAATTCAAAACTCGATGCATTCGCATACATGTACATATGTATACACACACACACATATATACGTATACGTAGAGAGCATATATGCGTATGACGGCAACGTAATAATGCACGTGCATATACTAGTACATATACATACTACGTTCAGCAAGCTCGAGCTTGATGTAATAACGGATATCGGCGGCGAGTCGCTCGCGTCCATCATTTGAGGTATATAGATGGCAATCGTGTGTCGCAATCGACGACGGGAAATCGATTATGCGAATGCGTGAAATAATTATCAAACAATCGTGCATTTTATGCTAAGCCTTATGTGCATATATCTCTTTTCAAGATAGGTTAAAACGATGGTTAAAATACTAAAACGTTTAATTAAGCGGAAATGCGCGATGAGCGTGTAGAATTGGACTAGAGCTTCGAGTATGGGAAGTTAAATGAACTCAAGAAAGGTCGCGATCGTAAAACGTAACTGATTAAACCTTTTAGTTGTAAATCGATTATTTTTTAAACGGAAATTGAATAAAATTATCGATTATATGGAGAAAAAAGGTTTACTTTCATGATTTTATTCATTTTCACTCGATTATTTAGTTATTTAATGACTTCAATAAAGAATACGAAATTAAAAATTAATATTTTGCGTTAAACGATATAATGAGAGTTTTTATAAATCATCGGTATATAAATCTGTGACTTTCCTATTTGTTAATAAAGTATTTCATCACCGAGTAACTTATGTACATAATAAGTGTTCCGCTCCAGATGACTCATTATACTTATAATGTCCAGTCAGTATAATTTTAAAATAAACGAAAGCTACATTTAAAACAAAAGAGAAATAAAAAAATATTTTAATATTCAAGCTTACTGATAGATTTAAAACACACGCGTTGTACGATAACAATTCCATAAAATTATCTCCTTTCATTTTCGCCAAGTTATTAGCCATTAAAATGTATAATTTAATTTACATAAAAAAAAAAAAAAAAAAAAAAAAAAGAAACGCTTAAAACAAAAGCACAACGTAATAAAATAAAACAGCCCTCGCATATCGATCGCACATTTCAACAAAAGCATCAAAAAGTCACCTATGGTGAACTATCGTAACACCTAAAGTAAACTATTTCTCTCGCACTTTCACCGCATACATAGTCACGTACGCGCGCGTATTTCGTCGTAAAACGCGTAAGCCTGTATAATATATCTATACTCGTGGACGCATACTCGAGTGTCCTTTCAAATTTACGATCGCCCTTTGACAGCGCGACCGAAGTCGAAATAATTCCAAAACCGCCAAGATCGCGAAGCGCGTGTGCTTTAATTCGTCCATTCACGTATACATATATAAATGAATATATATGTATATGCAGATGTTTGTACATATTGGGTGACCGTAATGGTAGCCCGGGTGTATACTATATCGGAGATGTTGAAAGCCGATGTAAATGCGTGTATACACACAGAGGATAAGGGAGTAGCCGCAGTTACGTTACGCAAACTTAAATTGCTTCTCTTTTATCACGTTACTCTCTCTCTCTCTCTCTCTCTCTCTCTCTCTCTCTCTCTCACGCACTCTTTCTCTTGCCGAGCTCAACAAGTCCTGGTCGATTCGAAAACGGGAGAAGCGTTTAACACGTGTGTGTGCATATGTATGCGCAAGTCGCTCATTCTGCGTTTCTTTTATTTCCTTTTTTTTCTCTCCACTTTTGACAAATAGTCGCGAATACCGATAAGTATATAGCTTATCCGTTGCGTCTCCTCTCCTATATGTATAAACATCCGCGCGAGTGATTTATGCGCGAATTCGCTCGACGCGCGCTTGGGATGCATGTTTATATATACATATATATATATGTATATATACGTATTTCGTAACTATACTACATGTGAAAGTTGGAAGGGATAAAAGCCGCGACTTTACACGTACATCGTTCCAATTTTCCTTTTATTTTTCCCTTTCTTTTTCGTTCATTTCGGCGTGGAGTCTATCCATTTCGCCGATCGTCTGAAATAGTTCACACGATTACCACGAGCATGTGGCTGTGTATATTATATACATACTTTTTTTTTTTTTTTTTTTTGTTTTCGTTTTTATCGACACGCGATTTCGTTATGTGTGCGAAATTGCGCGCGAATACGGTTAGAGTAGTTTAAGTTTTTCTCGATTTTTTCCTCTTTTTCGCACGTCTATGTAAACGATATAATTATTGTTTACGTTTCAATTAACAATTAGTTTATTTTCACGGATGAAAATAAAAATATTATTCCATTTTCTCGCGCTTGAATGCTATGGAATGTACGTTTATATACTATAGATTATACATATATGCATTCGTATGTGCACATACTATTTAACTTAATTACAAGTCTGAAATCAGCCTTAATTCTTTTTGAATTCTTTTAATATTAGAAATTCTCCGTGATAAAAAAAAAAATAATAATTTCGCTGCATGATCTTGAGCGCAATTGTAGCTCGAGAGGCTATACAATTTATAATTTTTAACACAACTATTACCGCTTTGCTTAACTACTAACGTGTAATTACTAATTTTACAGACTGCTTGTAATTTTATCAATAATGTTAAATTACAAGCTTGCGGCGTTTTACTCTGTAATAATAAATATTTCTTTTTACGTTTTAATTGTACTTTTAAAGATAATCCTTTGTTTAAAAAGAAATTTTAGAAAAAATAAAAAGGAATTGTTCAAGTTCATTATTATAATTGCGAAAAATAAGCGGCATGAAAATTAAATAGAACGATTGTTTGCATGACGTTGCAGCTTTGAAAATTTAGAAACATTCTCTCGTCGGAGTATTAATTTTTGTTACAGATTAATAGACGAAAAGAAAAATTCGCAGTTGGAATTATTATAATTACAACTATAGAATTTGCAATCTGTTCTCGCTATAATTTATAGCTTATAAAAGTACAATTGCCACTTTCGCAGTTACAATTGATATTGCTATTGTTGCAATTATAATGCTTTCCGTAAGAAGTATGAAATTATGATTTTATTGCCTCTAGTCAGTTATTTTTCTTTTTTTTTTTTTTTTTTTTTTGTTTTGTACGATTATATAGATATGGCACGTTATATTCTAGTTTAAAAAAAAAAAAAAAATCCAATTAACGGAACAAAAGTTTATTAATTAATTATAATTGAGATAGCAAAGAAAGTAACAGTGAATTTAATTAATCTTTGCCGAACCAATTCTCCCTCACTTTTATTTTCTATTCGATTGTATGCGCAAACAAAATTGCAACATCCCACGGCGTATATAGACGTTTTACCAATTCGATATTCAAAATAAATTATTTAACAAACTCTCATTAATTCCCATTAAATTTCAATCTTACACTCCATCATGTTCATTCATTCAACCCCATTACCTCGATCGCAAATTTATATTGGAATTAACTGTTATCAATTGGATGACCCACACGCAAGCGCGTGCGTTGCAAACACTGGCAATGTAGGCCACGCAATATATCAAAAGTTCCTCCCCCTCCTCCCCTTCCTTTTTCTTCCTTCATAATTTGCTTAACGTCTCGATTATAATCCAAGCCTGTCGTGCAACTACGTATTATACGCAACGCGTATTAAAAACGTATGTATAAATGAAAAACGAGTCTCAGCTTTCTTATATCGTTTCGAATATTGTCTCATTAGTATATAGAAACGCCGAGTTTATGCACCGCTCGCTTTCAAAGCTGTAACAAAAATCGCTATTTATTAACCGACGGTTATTTCCCTTCGTTTTTATTTTCGCGTTATAAACGGTCGCGTTAACCAATCTTTCTCAAAAATGACGTAAAAAAAGTTCCCCGTTGACAATCAAAGCTACGTAATATTTAGTTCTCAGCGAAACCTACGCGTTTGTCCGGCGCTTATTTTTCGATGGGGAAAAAAAAAAAAACTTATTAATAACGGAGTAAGCAGCGATAAACCGGTATAAGTATCGTCGATTGATCCGCGTAAGCGAAATCGTTTATTCAATTGCAAGGGTGGAAAGGTGTATGATGTAATTTGTAACTTAGTCATGTGTATTTTAAGAATAATGTTGCGAGTTTTTTTTTTTTTTTTTTCTTTTACTTCTTCGAATCGCGTCGGTGTTGGAAGCGTTTTCCTATTTTGTTATAAACTATATAAAATGCGTGACGCATGTTTTACGTATGTGGGCAGAATTAAGGTTAAATTATTCTACCTTACGTTAGCTTCGCTAAAAAAACGTTATGAGATTATATAAAAGTTTTTTACGAATTCGTTGTTATAAATGTTGAAATGATCTTTGGTATATATTCTTTAAAATATGACATTTTGATTTATTTCAAAGCGCGACTTAATCAAAGTCTAATAAAACTCTTTTTTATTCGTTGAAAATATAAAAAAAAATTAAACTATGATTTTTTTATTTTTCCATTGTCGAAACAAGAAAAAAAAAAAAAAAAATAAATAAAGCATATATTATCTTTAACATAAGACAAAACACGACTCATTCACACAAATTTTCACAATCAATTCTCCATGCGTAGTCTTTATTCAGCTTTTCTATCAATTACATGCATGTTTTGAATGCATTAGTAATGTATTACAGGTTGCACCGCAACTTTAAGACTGCACTTTATTATAAGATCACTGTAACGCGATATTTCTCGTAATACTAGGCATACATACAAGACCACACAAGTATATCTCTATTTTTTTTTTTTTTCTTCTTCTTATTTTTCTTCAAGAATCGAGCTAAGTTCTTTACCACAAAAGCCAAGACTTAACGCAATAACAATAAAAAAAAAACTTTCCATAGTAAGCACGGTTGCGTGGAATTTAATTGGATTCAAACAAGCAACAACGTGGCTCTACTTCTCTTTTAAAGGAACGCTATTCACAGACGTCAAATGTCCATTCATACAGCGACGCGCGCGATACTATTGTTAAAGCCGATGCCTTACTCCGGTTGACTGTCGTTTTCTTTTCGTCTCTCGAAGATTTCCCTGACGAGATATGCGCGTACGCGTCGTCGAAAGAAAACGCGTCGGCTGCCGTGCACCAACTTTTAACGGGAGAGGAAAAAGACCGATTAACGATATATTATCCCGACTTAATTTTTTTTCTTTTCATTTCATTTTGATATATCGTCTCGACCCCATAAATCAGTCGCGTCGCGAGGAGAAGAAAAAAAAAAAAAAAAAAAAAAAAAAACAGATACACGAGAGCGTGAATTCTAAACGTGAAAAGGGAGACAAGAATTTTTCCAAGACCCCGCGATGAAAGAGGAGACGTTCCGTTGTCGAGAATTGAGAAATAGAGAAACGGGATGTGCGTAATGGTACATATACCGCAATGGTCACTTTCGATGAACGCATCGAGTTTTATAAAGTTATTTCTGCGGCTGATGCCGACGTATTTTTATGTATTGGATATGCCGAAGCTCGTAAAAATGTGGAAATTGGAAAAAAAACTTATCGCTCGGTAGAAAAATGTAAATGTTTTTTATTTGGATTTTATTGTTTTTTTTTTTTTATTATTTTAAGTTTTATTGTTTTTTATAATTTTTAAGATATTTATATTATGATATTTGGTATTATATTATTTCTACTAAAATGTTTCTTCTATAAATAATAAGATTATTATAAAAAGTTTTTTTTATTGCGAGTTTAATTAATTAAATCAATGTTAAATTTACAAGGATTAAACTAGCTTAAAAAATTTCTATGAAAACAGTTTTAATTATCGTGTTTTGTATTATTTATTTAATTAAAAATTTACGATTACAACTAAAATAAAAAGAATAACAAATAAAACGATATATATATATATATATATATATATATATATATATATGTACGACAAGATTCCAGTGAAGAAGATTTAGCGTCCGCCAAATAATATCAGTTGCGCGTGCGTACGTGAACGAATCCACGACAAAGCCAACCGATGTAATATTTTTTTTTTATTTTTCACGTCTCTCTCCTCTCTTTTTCTTCACCTACTCAATCCGAATCCGTGCGTGGCACGTTTGCGACACCTTACGCTAAACTTTATCAAGACGAAACGTTTTGAAACTGCAAATTATATTCGTCGTACAATACGAGCAATATCAGACCACGGCAAACTTATAAACGTTTCTTTCTAACGGATTTGGTAATCCATGGAAATGCGTTAATAAAAAGTTGTTATTATCCGCGTAATAAGCCGCGAGAGACTCCATTCAACCGTTGAAAATTACAGTTTTAAAAGCCGTATGCACTTAACAAATATATAATACGGCAACTAATGAAATGGTAAAACACAAAGGATAATTCGCTTCGATAATCAAACTAATTTTATTCGTAATATTTAATGGATTCGCGGGTAACGCACACGTAGATCGTTGTTATTTACGCGATAACGAAAAGTTTATAAATAATCGTTCCTTTAATCAGCGTAATATATACGTATATATCTCTTTTTCTTTGATGCATTAAATAAGTTTCATCACGACTATAAAATACTTAATTCATTTTATTTATATACTTCCCACACGTGTCTAAATTATTAAGTGAAATGTTAATGAAACCCCTCATTGTATTTATTCCGCACCGTGAATTATAATAAAGACTTGAAAATTTCTTCGAAACATAAATTGAAATCGGCGTAAATTGTTGTTAGATTTGTACCAATGCACCTTTTCGCATTTTCGCGCAAAATTTAATTAATCACGTATACGGTATGAAAATCGGCGAAACAATTAAAATCAGCTTCATTACCTTTCGTAATTAACGAAATACCACAAAAATCAGGTGAATTGATTAATTCCCAGTCAGGGATATATAAAAAAAAAAAAAAGGAAAAAAAGAAAAAAAAAAAAAAAAAGACGTCTATATATCGTAGTAATTAATTGAATAACCCATCCGAAAGTAAAACAAGCAATAAGCATCGAATCAACAACGACCGACATTTGCGATGACGTAGAAATTAACGAAAGCCGATATGAAAAAGACACATCGGTGTATTAATCCGTGCGTGTACCCGCACTCGCGCATTACACGCGTGTGTGGATTATACTCTTAGCCCCAATGGCTTCCCTAACGTAATTGCTTCAATTGTGTAAGCGTACGTATACACACACACACACAGCCTATACGAGTAGATCGCGACGAGTTTTCCATCCGCGCGCTATCGACGCGTATATGCATTCTCCTAATATGTGCCGTGATCGCGGATATTTCCGCAGCGGAAATTTACGCGCGTGCGTTGCATTCGTTCGCGAGTGAATGAATCGAGTAAGCGCCCGAGATTAATGAAGAGAAAGAGAGGGACAGTAGGAACGCATCAACGCGTTCGATATACGAGTAAGCGTATGTATATTTGTTAGCTCGATCGATTGCGTTTCCTATGGTTTGTCATTATTTGTATAGGCGTTACGGTTGTTTTGTTACAATTGTTATGGTTTTGTTATTCTATTTTTAGCAAAAATTTAACGACTTCAATTATGATTTATTTATACGGACGACACCCTACATAATAATAGCTCATTTTCAAATATATTTGATATATATTTGATTTACGATATTATAAAAAATTAAAAATCATTTCGCCGTTGATAAAATAACTTTAATGAAATAATAAAATATTCAATAAAATTATCATTCGTCAAATTCACAATGATCGTGTGTCGATTCACAATAATTATTAAATTGAACGCCTTCGAGCATTTAATTAAATTAATAACAGTTTTCTGGAGAAATCTGAGGTCGGTACGTATAGTTTTAGTAATTTATTACTTAATAGAGAAAAAGAAGAAGAATTGTTCACAGCTGCATTGTTTTATTGAATGAAATATCGTGTAATTTGATACTTCGATCAAATCATTTAAATGACACCTGTATAATTTATAACAGACATTATTGGATTATTCTTTTATTATTTTTACGTTAGCAAAATCAATATTTGCTTGCATAAGCATTAAATTATAATAAATCTGATAAAAATCATCGAAATAATTTATTAAAACTTTTGAAAAAATAATAATTAAATTATTCAAATGTTTAAATTAATTGTTTACATTCAAGTAATATCTTAAATTTATTGAAATAATTTACTCTCTAAAATAATAGAAAGTTTACACTTGCAATATGTTGAATATTTGCTGTGAAAATTCTGTATTTAATAGTACATCAATTTTTGCGAATAGTTTCAATAACTTTCACAGATTATATAACGTTGGCTTTTTCCAACAGCAACAAACAAGATTACATAAAAAAAAAAAAAGAATAAAAGAATTATTTTATCAAGCAATTCAATTAAAAAATGTTTTATTCGCATAATATCAATAATGATTTTCCTTATATAATTTAGGCAAATAAAGTAAACGATCGGCATTCACGATTTAATTTCGACCGTAAAAAATACATTATTATTCGTTAAAAAATTTGCGCCTAAACATTAATTTTATTATTCTTTATACGCATTAAGGAATACTGTAAAATACGATTTTATTTATTGATAAACAGGATGTCGCAATATGACGCTGAATTAAATAATACTCATTTTTAATCTGATTTTAATAATTCATAAATATTTTACTTATAATATATAATATCAAGTATGTCATGAAAAAGTGCGTTTAAACAAGATAAATTCTTCGTTTTATTTTAATTTAAAATGTAAATTAATCGTTATAAATTGCAGATAACCATTTTTTTTTTTTTTAAATTAATTTATAAGTAATCTGCTTTTATGTATGAAACAAATTAAATTTATTTAATTATTTTACCCAAATTCTTTTTCATTTTTATTTTCTTCATCGGAATTATTTATCATTTAAATAAAAAATTAAAACAACTCGTATATTCCAGTCCAACGTTGTTTCGTATTATTTCATTAAAATATAACGGAATATCAGAAGTGTTGGATAATTAAAACATCATAACAAACTAAACTTATACGTGTCATCTCAAATACGTGTTATCCAATCCATGAAATTAACATGTATATCGATGTAAAACGATATCTTTCTCCATTCTAAGTAAATCAAAACTGAGTGCGACAATCACATCATCCGATTCTCTCGCTCTTTAAAAAAGAAGCAGGTGTTTCATGAATCAGCAACGAGTAATCGAGATCTTTTCTAACGATGATATCGTCCATGAAGATTTTAAAAGTCTCGATGCCCATTGGCAGCAACTGATTCGCCGAGTCATCGCGATAAAAATCTCACGACGGGGAGCTCGTAAAAGTTGTGTATGTGTATATTTACGCACGAAAAAGGACGGAACAGGAACTTTATGTTTGTTATGAAATTCTCTCATTCTCTCTCTCTCTCTCTTTCTTTTTAATTTTATAGGTGCACCAGTGCGATTTATTTGGTTTCATATTTAATTGAACAAATTTCATTCGAATATCCAATTGCGAATATTGCGAGTGAATTTATTTATAATTATTGAGTTATTTTTCTTTTAACGAAACTTATTTCGCATACATTTTTAAAATAAATTAAATGTTAAAAAGTACATTTACAATATAATATCAGTAAATGAAAAGAAAACGGTAAGTATTTTAAAAAAAAAAAAAAGTATTACATTCTAATTTATGTACAACAGTTTGCATATAATTAAATTAATTATATCAACTTAAATTATAAAGAAAGTTTGCAAAATAGTTTTTTAAAAATAACGTTTCACGTGCACATAACTCAGCAACTGTCATTACAATGGTGTAGAATGTCATTCACGTGAGTAATCGGCACGATAGTTTAAGTGAAAGTTACTTTTAAATACGTCGCTTTGACATTATGCAGAAAAAAAAAAAGAAAGAAAAAAAGAAAGAAACCATCGGGGAAAATAATCTCCACGTGTAAGAGAAAGCAAACTGTCGCCAGCGATTCTAATCGCAAGGATTCAAAACAAGAGCATCACCGAGTTCGGAGTAAAGCAAAAAAACTCGCAAAGATCGTAAACTTCAATCGTCGTTTTCTTCTTCTTCTTCTTCTTCTTCTTACTTATGACTCGTCCCTTCGAAGAAGAAAAATGTAAAAATAAAAAAAAAAAAAAAAAACGAAGTCAAACCGCTAATAGCCAATAAATAAATCCATTCAAAACGATCCCATTATAAAGCCGTTAGCAGATATAACATCGCCCATTAAGCCCAAACTCGTCTTTCATCGTACAGCGGTATTCATACATACTCCCCTCCCTCTCTCTTTCTCTCTTCTCACAAAAAAAAAAAAAAAAAAAAAAAGAAAAAAAAAAAGAAAAGAAAGAAAGAAATAAACGAGTACGAACGAAAATTGTCCATCAGCGCAGAAACGACGATAAAGCAATAAAGAAAGCCACTCACCCGGTGTCGCCGATGTAATCCAGCATCCGTATCTTTAGCATGTCTGCCTCGTCTTTCGTGAAACTTCGTCTGGATTCGCTTCCTGAATATCTCGGGGTGAAATTTTCTCCCGGTCACGCCTCCCTTCCTCCTCTTTCTCTTTATCCGTACGGCGCACGTGTATACACGCGGCACTGAGTCACGCGAACCAGAGAGCGTGGGGATTGGATTCCGAAATTCTTTTATTTTTGATTTTCCTCTCTCCCCCTCGGCGATTATCGATACTTGGGCGCGCTATCGTACATCGAGCGCGAGATAGGCAGAGGAATAAAATCGATCGAAATACTGTTTTGGAGCTTTAATCGGTGGATTGTATTTTAATTAAAGAGTTACGTTTTTTCACGATCTTATGGCTAATTAAACGAACAAATTTCTAGTGTGTCTTTTTTTTTCTTTTTTACGTTTGTTTGTTTGTTTGTTTGTTTGTTTGTTTTTTTTTTGTGAGACACTTATCACCGCAATGGTAACAATTGGATCGTTTTACGTATCTTATGTCAAATTCACAGACGTGTCCTTTATTTCACAAACGACAATCGATGCGTAAGCAATAACCTACATATATGTATATAAATATTGCTTGACGGTTTACGTTAAATATTACACTCACGTAATCGTGTTACTACCGGTACGTAAGAGGTCAACGAAGAAAAAAACTTATTCCCGCCTTGGAATTTCACGCACCTCGAGATAGGTATCACTTTTACTCGCTTATTTACAACGTCTTCTTCACTCGTTTTTATTTCTCTTCGAATGAGCGTTCGTTAAAGTAACACTTTTATTTTGGAAGAAATAAAGGGAGAGAGTAATCGTGTTTTTAAAGTGACTCGTTTTGTTAATATTTCACCGGGCGTGTTTATGCGTCGTAAAATAATCCACGCTTAATCGTAATAGGAGCGTCGCGTACAACAACAACGCACGGATCTTCATCGATCCGATCGATCGTTAATTTATCGATGCTCGACGATGTATCGATACCCGTTGAAAAAAAAAAAAAAAAAAAAAAAAAAGAAAAAAAAAATGTATTACCAAGCGCGAGTTAATCGCCCACGAAACGACACCGTTAATCGCTGGCATTGTTCCAGCAGTCGTTCGTATGCATCCATATCTCTTGGCTCATCGAGAGCCAAGCGATCTTCGTAACTAGTTTTTTTTTCTTCTCCTTCTCTTTTCCTTCTCCCTTTCGCTTCGGCACACTTTTCGGGAAAAATCAGCGCTCGATGATGTTACCGAGCGCATCACGGCGCATCGTCTCTCATCTCTTTGGAACTTCGCGTGGGGAAATTTACCGGCGTTGCGCGCTTACCGTTATCGATCGGTCTTCTTCTTCTTCTTCTTCTTCTTTTTTCCCTTCCCCGATCGATTTTTTTTTTTTTCGCTTCAGGAAAAAGTTCACCGGGGGGTCTTATTCTATCCTATCGTACTGTCGTGCTGCCGCTGTATTTTTCTTGGTTTGTTATTCGGAGCGTAGGCTACGATGTGTGCCGATGACCGCGATATCGCGAGCGAGCGCGATACTTTCTTCTTTTTCCAGCTTTATCCCCACCGTTGTATGACGAGAGAGTTTGTCTATTATATATTGTGAGCGAGCGCGATTCTTTTTCGAAAGATGTGTGAAACCCGAGCGTTGAAGGATTTGTGTATTTATTGTGCTAGTTTTCAGCGCTGTCTTTATTATTTTTATTTATATTATAAAGATTTGAAAAAAAAAAACACAAGTGTTCGCAAAATTTTGTATGTTTTCAAACTTTTGTGGGTAAACTGATAAGTCTTGTCGAGTGAAATAAACAAACCATTAATAATAAAGAACTTCTTACAATTTGTACATCGAGGATTGAAAAACAGACAAAAAAAAAAAGTGTGTTATACGATTTAGTAATGTTTACCGGGAAGAGAAACCGTCGGTCTATTAATTACGAAATTATCAAGCTTGCACAGATTAACCGCTTTTATTTGAACAATCGTTAGAGGTCAGTTTGTTAGCTGCTTCATTAAAATCGAATACTGATAAGCCGGTGAGATTGAAACATCACAGCGCTCAGCGCATTTAATTTTATTTTACACGTCGATATATTTCCTCGGTTATAAAATCAAAACTTTAGTCTCGCGCTAAATTCTCCGATAGTAAATTCCGAGAGTAATGACGTATATTATACACACATTCAAACGCAAATCGAGTAAACGCGCTCGCGAAAGCGAGTATGCGACTGACACCCGCGATGCCGTATATCAGTTAGCCTCTAAATCAAAGGGTGAAGTACGTACACATGTACGTACATACGCGCACATAAACGCTCGTTCTTACTCGGTATCAGAGGCAGAGCAATTGTGCCGGAGATATCCGCGAATCGTACATATGCGCGGATAAAGCGCACGAGGTATATATATATATATATAAGCACAATTAGATTCGCGTAGCTGCGGTGGAGGTAATCGAGAACCCTTGTTCCGAACTTTAACGTAACGGGGAAACTTTGGCTTTTCTTATCGATGCGCCTTTGTGGAAATGGTTTGGTGCAATTCGTTTATCGTTATTCTCCTCCGCACACTCGGTACCAGCGGTATTATATTTCTCGCGGGTACCCACAACAACAATAACAACAACACGGGAGACAACAATCGTCGATAACGTACGGCGTACGTACACCTTTGAGATCGAATCTCCGAGCTCTTGAGCAACTAACCACCAGCGGAGTTTATCAGTCCGCGCGTTGACAACACACGCACGCGCACACACACACACACACACACACACTTTGCGAAAACGCGATCTATGTATTATTCAATAAAATGCGTGTCACTCGTCAAAGTATGAGAAGGGAGAAAGAGATAGAGGGAATAGAGCACACAACACAATGGTGGCACATGTACACAGATACAATAATACACAATAAGAGAAAGCGAGGGAGTAGAGACATACACGAGGACTGCGCGCGTTAAGCGATATCGGCGCTATCGAGTGCCGCGCGGGACTGTTTCGCCGACTTGTGCGAGAGGTTTAGGCCTCCTCTCCTCGGCGCGCGCGATGTGCATCGGCTCGACTGCTGCCACTACTGCTTCTCCTCCTACTCTCTCTCTCTCTCTCTCTTCCCCCCTTTCCACGTCTCTTGGTCTTTCTCTCTCTCTCCCGCACACGAGCGAACGCTCGCATACATATGTACGTATAGTACGAGCTAACTTAGCCTCTCTCTTTCTCTCTCTCTCTCTCTCTTACTCGTATCTCTACGGCACGCGTTGTGTTGCCTCCTACTACTCGCTACATACGCTACGCTATCTCGTGAAACGAGAGCGAGCGAGTAAGAGCAAATGAAAAGAGAGAGAAAGAGAGAGAGAGAAAGAGAAAGATACAAGCGCTGCTGCGTTACTGTCGCGCTGCTGCCGCTGCGATGGAGGTGGAGATCTCCGTGCGGAGAAAAGGAGAGAAAGAGAAACACGAATCTCTCTGCGGCGGTGACGGCAGTGACGATTGAATCCGAGAGTGTGCGTCGTCGCTCTCCTCTCGGCATCTCGTACACACGCACCATTCGTTATCGCTATCTCTCTTTCTTTCTCCGAGCCATGTGTATGCGCGCGACTTTGCTCGTCGTATACAGAAAAACGTGTCCTCTTTCTTTAAGGGAAGGAAAAAAGAGAGAAAGAGAGAAAGAGAGAGAGAGAGAGAGAGAAAGAGAGAGAGCGAGAGAGAGAGAGAGAGAGAGAGAGAGAGAGAGAGAGAGAGAGAGAGAGAGGGCCAAGAAGAAAGGTCGCATATGTGTTTATTGATGCAGAGGAGAAGACTCGATGCTTTATAAATAAGAAATAATTTAGAAGGTCGCGTATATAGGAGCGGTTGAAGAAGAAAAAGAAAAAGAAAAAGAAGAAGAAGAAGAAGAAATATCAAAGCGGCGCATGGAAAATACAATCGGAAATGGGCTTTTTGCGCACCACGAGCACGTGCAACGTCTCTCGATGAGAAAAAGAAAAAGGAGGTGGAAGGAGGAAACGAGTCAGGTTGCGAGTAACGTACGACGCCTACGCTTTTTTTTTCGTTTCTTTTGTGGAACGCATTATACGCACACATGCACATACGTAAATGCGTGTGTAGTAAGTAATGTTCGTTGGAGAACATCGCGAGAGAGAATGAGAGAGAGACAGTTTATTAAGAGCGTGTTTTTGTCGGCTAATGGAGGATTGAGATTTTAAATGGAAATGAGGTGTGTGCTGCTGCTGCTTACCGCTATGTCTCTTGATGTATCGCTGTATAACTGAGATTCGATCTTAATTGAGTCTTTTGGATCAATTTGTTCGATTGCTCTTTCGTATACGCGGTGAAATAAAATTATTTGTCGACACGTGTATATATATATATATATATATATATATAAGCGCGCGCGTGTTATCTGGATTTGTTTGGTTTGAAATCGGTTTTTACTTTGCTTTTTCTTTTTAACGCATTCGTCCGTTTATTTTTTAAAGTAAAATTATGTTTATCGGAGTAATGGAAAAAAGCATTGAGTTTAACGTAATTATAACTATTTTTAAAAATTATCGAAACACTTTTAATAGAATAGCGATTAAGTTTGTTAACTAGGTTAATGACTCGCAATTACAACGAATAAAATAAATCATGATGAAAGACAATGATTCATAGAGAATGAAAAAATGTCTCAGCATCCTGAATAATCAGAGCTCGCATTTCAAATAGTCGTGTATGTTTCTCTAAACGTATATATGTATATTTTAAACTGTACGATAAAAGAAATAATACTTCATTTTCAGATCAATGTTTATCAGCTGTCGAAATAATCTCGGTGTTGACATCAATCATTCCGTAGGAGAATTTCATTACTGTAACCGACAATCGCGTATCGTTGATATCGCGCGAGACACTTTCATCTGTTTATTATAAACCAATACGGTAAAAGCAAAACTTTAATGGTTATTAACAACCCGTAGCCTCCTCTCGTTTTTTTTTCTCTTTTTTTTTTTTTTTTATTTATTTATTTATTTCATTTCGAGTTCTATCTCGTCGAGAAACTTTATCAGTGTATACTCGTACTAAAGCGAGTCAATCTAAGAGAATGAGAAAGAAAGAAAGAAAGAGAGAGAGAATTAAAAAAAAAAAAAAAAAAGAAGGAAACACCCGTCTACATGTAAAGCATGTAGCATTTCTCATGAATCACAATTACGCAAGCGTGCACTAAAAAAGCGGCGATGTATCAAGTATTATCAAAAAGCGCGACGCTTCTAAGAAGCCAAAATACGAACGTTAAAAGGGGACATATAAAGTGCACGTTCGGCGTCGGCTTTGCCGAACGTTGAAGAAAAAGAGAAGGACGCGCGCGCACTAAAGGATCAGAAGAAGGAGGAAGAAGTGAGTCGGAGAGAAGGTGGATGAAGCAGAAAAATAACTAAATAAATAAATAAAAAAAAAAAAAAAGACACGGTTAACCGAAAAGCTTTGCACTCGCGCGTTGCATCGAGCATTTTATGTCGAGTGTGAATGCACGGTCGTGTGTGGGTATGTTTCAAAGGGAAATTTTTGTATTTTTATTTTCTTTTCAAAGTTTTAGCGTATTTGCACGTTAATGCGATCGTGAATAAAATTTGCGCGTAATAACGTTACCTATTTTCTTTTTTTTTTTTTTTTTTTTACCTTTAAAATGTCGATGAATCAAAATGCTCGCGCGAGCGCGTAATTTTATGATTCTATTCAGACGTTTTAAAGAATGAAATGTTTATTGCTTTGTCATACTCGATCTTTCAAATCGTTTTCAATTTTTTTCTTTAATTTTTTTATAAAAATTTTCGTTTTATTTTAATCGAAAAAATACATAATGATTGTTGACAATTTTTAATAGACAAATTGTTTCATTCCAATAAAGACCATATTGAAATGAGAATAATTAATTAAAGATAATCCAAACTTATAGAAAAATCGCGTTGATAAATATTCCCAACGTCACGAAAATATAAACGCCCATTTCATCGTCGACTATTTTTTATAATGCTTTCAACGCATTAACCTTCTGTTAACCATAAATAACCAATGGATTCATTTCATTCATCGTGAAACCAAAAAGAAGCCAACATAACACATTAAAAATCCATGCGTTTCCAATATACATACATCTATATACATTCCGAATACTATCTCGTATTTCAAAAAAACTTTAGAATCCCAAAGCTCACTACGAAATGCTCCATATACACGCAACGACGTCTCTCGTGGGGTACCCACATGCTGCTGGTAGGCTTCATCCTATATACCTCGTGCATTACACACCAGCAGCCGCTTACAAAATTGTACACGGCTGGTGCTCTTGAGAAAAAGAGAGAGAGAGAGAGACAGGGAGAGAACTCTGGCGATTAAAGTGCCCAAGTTTACGTATTCCGAAAGAAAAAGAAGACGGAACGGAGGGAGGGAGCAGCATTTTTCGATAAGCGCTCGGCAGTGGCGGCGAACAAAACTCTCTCTCTCCCTCTCTCTCTCTTTCTCATCGGCAATTTCGAAGGAATCACTTTTAAATGAAAGTGGACGGTACGGTCTCCGAGTATTTCCGAAAATTAAAGCCCCCAGCCGTTTAGATAAAGTATAAGTATTTTGGTAGTCCTGCTGTCTCCTTCTCTCCCTTATAGATACGCGCATGTATACACACGTGTATATACACACTCGCACTTCGTACATATATAATTGACGGCTGTTGCACGAAGAATTTAACGCGCTCACGGGCCTCGTTTAATATAAGATAGTTTGTCGCGTGTGTACATATTAAGCATCCACGCGCATTGGTATACGTGTACGAGCGCGTGTTTGATCGACCGGTGTAACGGAAGGTTCGAGGTTATACATAAAATTGCACGCACGGGTTTCGATCGCGAACGGCTTCTTTATTAATTTACGAGTATTCCGCTGCAGCTTTCTATTTTTGTGTGCTCGCAAGTAATTCTGGGAGTGGCTTTTGCCAGATGGGTGATTGTATGGATTATATTTTTTCCTTATTCGTTTTGATTAATGAATAGTGGGATGGATTTACTCGGTCTCGTGCACCTTTTAAGTTTTTGTTTTGCTTCATTTCTAAAATTTTAATAAATGACATTGAATTAAATGACTTTGAGTTTCGATTCGTCAGTCAAACGTTATTGACAGACTTAAATTGTAAAAATTAATTATTGTATAAATTTAAGCAATAAATTATCGCTAATATTAAAATAATAAAGTCGTTTCAAATTTTCAACGAAACTATCTACCGTTTCATAAATCGTTGCGTATATATAAGGGAGTAAAAAATGTCTTTCCCACGCGAGGCCCGTTACCGTAGACGTCTGAAGATGAAATAAAGAAAAAAAAAAAAAAAAAAAAAAAAAAAAAGTTGGCGAGATGAAAAAAGAGAGAGAGAGAGAGAAAGAGAGAAGAGAGACGAAATCGTAGCAAAGTTTTTGCCGTCGAGGTCGTGTCCGGTTCCGGCGAGCCATTTATCTGGGAAATCACATCGAGCGAATATCGTCTGAGATGTTCCGGATCGTAAATTTAATTGGTCCCTTTTACCCCCTTTCTTTTTTAGTTTTTATTTTTAGCTTGTTTATGAGCGTGTTAACACGTTGACGTATTAAGGCTACGGAGGAAGATTTTGCTTTCGCGTTTTTCTTTATCATGAAGATGGAACCTTTTTTAACTTTTATCGATCCGACGAATCCATATTTTACGGTGTGTGTATTTTTGATGATTAATTTTTAATAAACATGCATTATTTTTCATAGTTTTTTTAATATTTATTCGTCAATAAATTTATCATCTTCATTCTTAATGATAGTAAATATTTCATAAATTGAAGTTTACTATGATCGAAATATAATAATTTCTTTATAAGAAAATAAATCAAAATTTTTAAATTTCATTCGAGCCCAACAGCTCATAGCGAGTCTTCTACATCAAAACATCGCGAGTATCCGTCGGAATTTTAAAATTCCATCCGCAAGGAAAATTACCGCATCGCTGTAATAATACACCGCGCACACATACAGCATCGGGCAATTATTCAGCAACAACAACAAAACGTAAAATTACTTCCAATAAGCAATAACACAACGGGTCAATGCTGCACTAGAATATCCTTTTTCTCGTATATCCCTGCTATACACCATAAATAAATGCTGCACATATATACAGCGTAAGTTTAAGAAAACGGTATTTTGCAATCGTCGTGCACAACAACGAATGATAATAAAAAAAAAAAAAAAAAAAATCCACAGAAACGATTCTCGCGCAAGGCGATATCGATCGATCGGTAACAATGACGCCGTTGTTGTTCTAGTTGCACACAATCGCGGAGAATCACACGAGACTAAAATCTCTCCATCTGCCCTACACTGCATAATCTTTCTCTCTCTCTTTTTCTTTTTCTTTTAGCTACCTTCCCACGGGACGAAATCGTCCCGGGCGTCTTATTTGCGTATAAACTCGCTTGCGCGCGGCGCGGCGAAAGACAAAAACGGAAGAAAAAAAAATCAAACAAAAAAAAGAAGAAAAAAAAAAAGAAAAAGAAAAAGAAGTAAAGGCGACCAAGCGGAGAAAGCACGCGAATTATTTTTCGTGCACGTTCTCCCTATACATGGACCCTTATGTATATTTATACGTAAAGTGACACGCGCACACGTATGTACACTCGTTCTTTGCACACGTGCATTCGGAGAAGGAAAAATTAACGCTCGGAGGAGGCTGTTTTTGTCGCGCGCGGCTGCAGTTGGTTGTGTGTATATATATATACAGTTGTGTCGTTGCACAATATCTCGTTGGTATCGTTTAAGAATAAGTTGATTATACAGTGCGCCGGACTTTCGTAATTTATGGAAAATGTTGCTTGTGCGCTTTTATGATGTCATTACGAGTTTCGTTGTTGCCTATCACCCTTTTCTTTTATTTTATTTTATTTATATTTTTAGAGAAAAAAGAGACACACAATGGCGGGATTTCAATGAAAAACGGTGAAAATTTTTACATAATTTGTGTATTCATCGATAGGAGAATATTGTGAAACAGTTACAGATCGCTGAAAATCACACATTCTTTTTACTTTTGAATAATGTCGCGAATGAAATATATTTAGAGTTTTAAATGTTAACGCTGAAATAAATCATATCCATCAATTTATTAGATTAGAATAATAATTCAAGCGATCGTATATTTAAATTACTATAGTTATAGCTATCTGTATATTTTTAGCTTTTAAATGTAATTGAATTAAATTTTGAAACAAAGTGGATGTGAAAAATAAAAATTTGAATTTTACTATTCGCGGAATTTTTAAATACCTATTTTTAAAAAACAAAATTACACATTATATTATGATATACTAAAGGTCTACCGAAACCAAAAGAAAAGAAATTAATTCGAATCTAACATTATTGGTTCAAGCGATTATTAACCCAATAACCCCTCATTTATAAAACAAAAAAAAAAGGAAGTCTTCTCTGAACGAATCATTATCTATCGAAATCATATACCCTTTTGTCTAACACTACGAAAAAAGCTGAAAGACGAGGTATAAAAAAAAGGGATAAATCCAAGCAAATATCGTCTAAAAACTATTCACCGTTTTTTCATAGAAAGGTAAAATGAGAAAAAAAAAAAAAAAAAAAAACGAAAGAAAAAGAGAAGAAAACCAGTTCGACCGGGTCGAAAAACACGAAAGCTGTCGTGCTCGAAATGTACAATGGGTTGCACACACACACAAACAACCCAACGCAACTCACGAGATCTGGTTCAACTAGAGACTGCTCAACTCGCGCCGCGAAAATTGTCGGACAGCCCCTCTCTCTCTCTCTCTCTCCCTTACTCGTGGTGTATAATCATCGCGGGAGAGAGAAACGCATAGACTCGCGGGAGCCCCGAGCCACACTAGCCTACATGACTTATGCCGCGACGCTTAATTTTCTCTCCGTAGGACAATGAACTCGAGAAAGAGGCAGCGGCGCACTTTTATTATTTCTTTCGAGTTTAGATTTACTTTTGTTTTTTTTTCTTTTTTTTTTTTTTTTTTTTTTTTTCTTTCTCGACTTTTAATTCAACGAGCGAGTAACGCGTCGATACGTTAGAAAGTAAAAAAATCTTATTGTACACACGAACGAATGAAGCCGATACGGTATGCGTGTGAAAATAGATCCGGATAGCTCGTTTTGTGAAGTCGCGCGTACGGCTGACTTTACGGAATCGCACACACGTAACGGATGAGAGGTTTATGTATTCGGCTGGTGTATGTCGGCCAACTGATTTCTATTACGGTAATGGCCGTGCGCGCGCGTGGCTCGATTGTCTCGATTGTTTGATAATTTTCTGGGCTGGAAGCTCCAGCCGCATAATTATCAATGCCGAGGGAATTGCGTACGAATGCGGGCTGCTTACTACTCTATTTTATAGAATAGTAATAATAAGTAACTCTATTTTATAGAGTTTATTGACATATTGATTAGCTCGTGAGCAATGTTTATCTATTTATATTTTGTTTTATTTTAGACTACGTTAATCCAAACGCAAGTTTTCAACTTATAACGTTTGATTATTTTCGTTGGAAAATATCTTTACTTTAATGATAAAAATATATGCTTTATTAAAGAAAAATTTTAAAAAATAAATCGAGTAATTTACGTACATTATAATTTAGGTAAATGTGAGGTATTATTTCTCAATCGTTATTATAAAAATTAAAGAAATAACAATTTATTGTAAACAATTTTACAGCTCACAATATGAAAATTTCGCTAATTTAGAAGAAAAAAGTATAAAAATGACATTAATATAACACAATTGTTACAAAATAAGCCGTCTATATACTTTGTTAACGTAATTTTTGAGTTTATCTTCGAGCGTTTGAAAAAAAAAAAAAAAAAAATTCGATAAAATTTAAAAGCGTAAACACTATGTGCATTGTCATAGCACTATACCGGTTAATGACACCGATACAACATGACAATGAAGTTTTTGTTACGTTTTTCTTATCAGAGAAGTTTAATAGAGATAAATTATAAAAAGTTTCGAGCAATTCTATCAATTCAACTATTAATATTTGGTCGTAATTTTTGTTGATTATAAACTGTAAGAATCTCTTTAAGGTAAATTTTTTTGCATTTTTGCAGAAATATTTCATCTTTATTTATTATAGAAGAATAACAGAAATTATTATTAACCTATAACATAGAAGATTCTCTTGTTATTATTCTCTTAAACAATTCAAAAGTTTACTTGTCGTTAACCCAGTTACGTCAATAAAATCCAAGCGATCGTTTGCTTGGACAAAGTCGTTATTTTTCATTTCTCAAAATACCATAAATTTCATAATTTCGCTAAAAATATAAAAAAAAATAAATCGCTACACATTGGCCGCAGATAAATCAAGAATCGATATGTTATTTTTAAAACGTGTGTATAAATAAATGAAGAGTTCGGTAGCCGGTGAACTCGTTTGTCTCGCCGAGCATTTAGTATTCAGAATGCGCGTCAAGCTGACGCTCGAAATGTAGATTGTTAAGATACGTTCTTTTATACGCGTTTAGTTTCAATCTTACTTTTATAAGAAATTTTTCTTTTTTCTTTCTTTTTTCTTTCAACCCAACCTCTGTATAATTATTTCGCTACGCCATAGTCGCTGGTTAAACCGCACTCATTATGTACCGTAACGAAATTCGATCTTGATATCATTATCGTTGAAAAAATAAAAATGATAGAATTTAGGTTAACTAAATTTTTTCTACGCGAAACTAGTAATGTAAAATCCTTTTGTGTAAAAAAAAAAAAAAATTAAGTCGCGCAAAAGTATGAAAACTGAATAATTTTACGACTAATGAGTACGATTAACGTTAAATATTTTTCTATTTTTCAATCCATAAAAATTTACGTCATTTTATCAAAGTTACAAGGCTGTATATAAATTTTTCAGTTATTTATAATTATACGTATAATCAACGTATATATGCGCATCTTCAAGACAGTTTTTTATTGCCAATTAAAAAAAGAATCGAGAACTCAGGACGGAATTATAACGCGACATGCATTACCAACGAGGACAAATAAGAATATATAGGGCAAAAATTTATCGCTATATAGCTGTCCTCTTTTCAATTTTAAAAGCCAACTCTATTTATCCCTCTCTCTCTCTCTCTCTCTCTCTCTCTCTCTTACTTTGGCATCCAGATTTTCCATCTCTTTTGTATTCGTGATTTAGCACAAGCTATATATACGAACTTTGTGAAATTTCGTTGAGCCAACTAATCTTCCAACGCTGTATTCGTGTTTGATTCCAATATCGGTACAAGACTCTACTCGCGAAGGAAGTTCCGAACAACTTGTAACCGTCCCGACATTCGTGTACTATATGTATGAACGCGGGTATATGCCGCGGAAAAGTTAATACAGCTGTTTGCGGCGAATGAAAGAATAAAGGGGAGAAAAGCTTTGTATTCATTGTGAATAGACTGGGACAGGTGAATTCTAAAGTTTAGTATCTCTCTCTGTTTCTCTTTCTCTTTCTCCGTCTTCACCTGAATTTTAATAATTGCTCGGTGCGATAAATATACACAATTCACAAGGACTGACACCGTGACTTTATCGCGACCTTCTTTTTTATTTAATTACTTGCTCGTCCTGGAGATAAGATGGAAACGAAGATAGAAAAATTAAAGAAAAGTTTCTTTATTCAAGACTTTGGCGCTCGGATGAATGCAAGCGCTGTGTTAATTATCAATTTGAATTTCGAGAGCGAACTTTCGGTACTCGTGTGATTTACTCACTAGTCACGAGGTTGAAATTCATCGTCTTCGCAGTTTGTCGAAGTCGTTCAGCTTTAGCTTGAGACGTTCAAAAGGATATGTAATGTTTGCAGTAATCGAGAAAAGGTGGAGATATATACTTGATGTTTTTTGGCTGGCTTTAAGTTGATTTTTCTAGCATTTGATGCGATGAGTTATATTTTTTTTTTCTTTTTTTTTTTAATTAATCATCACATAAGCTTATAATTTTAAAAATAACGTTTGAAAAAACAATATTTTAGATTACAAATTTAGGTTTAAAAAATGTTACGAAGTGGCGCGTAATAAAATTTTTATCGCTTCAATAAAAATGGAAAAGTTAAATAATTTATGTAATTCAATATCTATGTCAAAACGTGCTTTGATTAAATCAATAGTTAATCCGAACAATTGACAAAAACTTTTTTTATATACCAACGAAAAATAGTATACGTATGAAAGAAAATTTTTAAATAAAACATTTTGTCAATGAAAAAAAAAAAATTTTTTTTTTGTAGAAAAAGAATTTTATTATTTTAATACCTTTTATGATATATTTTTACTAATTAAAATAACAATTCTTATTAACTAGTTAAAAAGAATTTTTCTGAAAATGCTTTCAGCATTTTATTTATAATAGTCAAATTTTTAATAAAAAAAAAAAAGAAATTATTCTTTTACAAAAATTTCATTTAAAAGTATAGTGCGCACAACTAACTGAATCTTAACAGATATAAATTGTAAATAATAGTTTTTGTTTATATTACCAAGCCTTTATTTTCAACTAAAAATTAACGACGCGTTCAATAAAATACGTAATTTATTTTCAATATCACGTACATTCAACTCGAAAGAACTACACACAAGATCGCGTCAGATTTTATATCCCGAACTATAAAATAATTCCATTCACTAACATATATATTCGATTCATGTAAGCAACCTTTAATGTACGTTCAATTTGTAAAAAGGAAGAATTTCATTCCCCGTTGATTAGTCCATTTAAAACTTGTTTACATAGAGAGCAACAACACCGCGAGTATAGTAGCAGAATATTGGCTGACTATAATCAAGAAAAACACATCGACCATCGATATTAAATTTCGCTTCTTACGCCTTTCCACGCAATATAAGAAAAACGATAAAAAAAAAAAAAAAAAAAAAAAAAAAAAACATAAGAGAAAAAATAAACTCGCGTTAAATTTTCGCCGCACGAAGCCTCATTCGCCTCGTTCTTTATACACACCATTCGCATATATTTCTCAATCACCAGACGCCGTGCTAAGCGTTTCCAGAAATACGCGAAGAAATTACAATCGTTAGGAAAAAAAAAGCCCATGGACGTTTTCCTTCTTCTCCGAGTGGGCAATGATGACGAGGAGGACACGTCGTCTTTCGCGTGGGAAGCGCCGTTAATTCGCGAGCGTTGCGTTTCTCTCCTTCCTTATTTTTCCATCCTCTCGGTTGTAAAACGGGAAATTGAGCATTGGAAAATATAATAACGAGGAAGAGAGAGAGAGAGAGAGAGGGGGGGGGGACTTGTATGCATACCTCATTGGACCGATGTTACGAGGCGTAAAGCTTGTAATATCTCGAGGATGAGGCGAACACGGTAGAGAGAAAGAGAAAGAGAAAGAAAAAGAGAAAGAGGAAGAGAGAGAGAGAGAGAAAGATCAAGGTTAGGTGAGCGCGGTTACGCTCTCGAGAGCGCGCGCTTGAAATTCCGAAGGCGGAAATCTAATGGTCTCGCGTTGATGATGCGGAATTGTATTGTCGCGGATTACGGTTCGGTTCGCTGCGGATGGACGGAATTTTACTTCGAGCGCTGTGGGCGAAACTAATTATAATTTTTCATATTTGTAAACATTAATGTGCATTTGCGTTATCGTCGTTGTGCATAAATTTGCATAAGTTCATCATTGAACTGACAGATTTTAATATTTTTGATATTATTTTTTTACTCGAAAATAAAATTTATAATTTTGTTTTTCTATTTCATCTTGCGTTATTCGCAGCAATAAAAAATTTCATTTCCAATGTGTACACAATAAGTTATACATAAAAATACATTTTTTATAACAAATATTGAATTTCACGACAGTATTTGAATTACGTTTACGAATTACGTCTCGTGTTAAAATTATTTTATTTATATTGTTGTTATTTCCTTTTAAAGGATTAACGAAATAAAACGCGAATTTCAATTTAGCGAAAATTTCACTTACAAAAAACATTTCGATATGTGAATGCAAAATAACTGCATTGGGGACTATATTACATTTTTCGACATTCGATATTTTTATTATTATTCCTGCGAAAAATTTTAATAACACAAACGCAATATTATTAAATATTTTATAATTGCAATGATAAAATAATAAAAAATTTTTCAAAAACAACATCTAACGACTTCTCGCAAAATTACTACGAAGAAGTAATTACGTACGCACAATGTCGTCGAAAGTAACTTCACAAAGGATAAAGTCACCAGGTCGAAATTCCCCGCGGGTATGCGTTGGAGTTTCTCGCGCAACACGTGTACTTGGAAACGGGCCAAACTATCGCGATGCAAAATTTAGTACTAGTAATGATATAACGCCTCGCTCGATCTAATTAGAGATTTTGTCGAAGGTGAAATATTTTACAAAGGTACATCGGTTACAGTTGCAATGACTTTAAAATACTTTTACCTCGCAAATGTTTCGTCTTTATATATATATATATATATATACATTTATTGAATAAACAATATTCGAAATAATATTGTGTAAGTTTAAAATACATTGTATATACAGAAGCGTATAATTTTCTTTGAACGATTTGTATATATATTACGTTACCGGTACGCACAATGAATCCCAATCGAGCGATGAATTGAAATCGAAATTTGCTTATAAAGCAAAACTAACTATCGCAACAAAACACATCGCCTCGCACCCTTCGAAGATATCACAGCTGTATATAGTCACTCTACCTCGTAATTTCTAATAAACTCACACACACACACATACACACCCCAGGCATTATTATCCTCCTTCGAAACCCTTATGAAAATAAAATTTAACGCGGCTTGCCTCTCAATTAAAATTTATCTTCTTCCACCTCTCTCTCCTTCGTAAATAAACAACGATGTAGAAAACGACGTCGAACCCACGTGTACATAAATACACACGCACGTGCGTGTGTGTGTGTGTATATATACACATAGACGTATAAGTATCGAAAAACGCTTTCGTGTGAATCACACGATGTGAGCCAATAAAATTTCACGAGCCATAGTGCATACGACACGCGTCAATGTAATGCCGATACGGGCAAGATAGGATGCGAAACGCTTCCATGTGTATCGAACGAGATAGTTCCTCCATCGTGTGGCGAGCAAAAGGGGGAGCATCTGACGTTGAGGAAAGGGACGAGAAAAGTTTACTCATCTCTCCCCCCCCCCTCCCCTCTTTCCGTGTTTTTTCACTTCGATCATCTACCAAATCTTCGTCGAAGCTGCGCAAACGCAGTGGAAAAATAACCGCGGCACAATACCAAGGGATTGTAAAGCGCTCGAACGCATGTAGAGCATGAAAAGATTACGGGAGAGCGCTACGCGACACGATGACGTGACTTCTTCATCCGCGCGGCTTCCTTCGACCGGTTAACCGAGATCTGTGTAGTAACGTGTGTGTGTGTGTGAGAGAGAGAGAGAGAGAGAGAGAGAGAGAGAAGATATTTTACGAGCTCGCGTAAGCAAGCGTGACGATGTAGAAAAAGCTAACGCGTGCTGTATGTCACGATAATTCAAGTGAAAATTACGCATACCGAAAGTCTGGTTTTTACATTTTTTTAGAGATAGAAAAATGCTCGAATGATGCGGTATATTAAGCTCGCAGCGCTCTGCATAATGTTATCGCGCGAGCGAGCCGATAATTAAAATTGTAATTTTTGTGAAATACCGCTCGAAAAAAAGAAGCTGCGTTTCGTTTTCCCCAAACGGAATAAATTGATTTTTAATTTCATTAAGCTGCGCGAACGCGGAGTTTTAGTAAGATTGATTAAACATTTTTTTTTTTTTTTTTTTTTTTAAATTTTTTAAACTTTTTAAATTAATGAAGACGGGGACTGAGAAAATAATGTTATAACTTTTAATTGTAGATATCTGATTGCTGTTGATAAATAAAAATTATCTTCAAGTAAATCGTCAAAAATGTTTTAATTGTTTAAAATAATTTTACAAACTTTGACATAAATATCTGTATAAATGACAATATTTGAGATAAAAAATCATAGTTTGTATAATATATATATATATATATATATATATAAATTGTCAGTATTCAATCAATAATTAATAAAGTTACTGCACATCGATTTACAATTGAAAAAAAATGTATCCTCCTTAAATTGCTCTGCATTGAATTTCCATCTCCCCGATAATAAAATTCACCAAGTTTGCTGGATTTTTCAAAGTTTTATTTTCAATTCTTTGAACGTCTGCGAGTTGGATTTAAATTATTGACGAGATTCAGGGACGCAGATGAATCCGCGTTACGCTTGCTTCTTTATCGCCGGCAGCGAAACGCAATTACTTGTACCAATGATCATTGAAAAGAATGCTTAGTTTTACTTTGATCGAATACTTTAAATGATAAAAAATAACTTTTTTAATTATACTTTAATATTTTTGTGAAATGGAGAGAGATTAATATAAATCGTTAAGATTGTTCATTTTCTGTAAAGAATGTAATTAAGAAATAACAATGATTAATTTTTATTCTTTGGTCTTTAATCTCAAATATTAACATTGTACAAAAATAAGTTTAGATCTAAAATTAAAAAAAAAAAAAAAAAATTTGAATTGATAAAAATTAGAAAAAGAATGTATTTTCCTAAAAATTTCAAAAAATGCTTTTGTAAATCCGATAAAATTTACATCAGACGCGCGCTAATAAAGAATAAATGATCCCGCGACGTATTCCCGGTAAATAACACAACATCTTTAACCTCCGTATATCTATATCTTATGTAAAACGATCGGTACTACAGAAGACGACGGCAAGCTATGAACATTATTTCGGCGTTACAATCGTTGAAAAGACGCGGTTACGGTAACGAGACCGAAGAGCGCCGAAGTCGTGAAGCGAAGAAGAAAAAAAAAGTGCCGTTGCGTTTTAGGAGTGAGAGAGAGAGACGAGATAGGCAAAGCCCGTTAGTCGTTTCAACGTTTGCGTCATTTTCCGGGTATATAATGTACAATACCGCGGGAGGGGAATACGCCAACCGCGAAAGCTTCTGGTTAGCAGCGCGTATACGCGTTAATATACGTGTATACGTTGCGAAAAGAGAGAAAGAGAGAGAGAGAGAGAGAGAGAGAGATAATTAACGTGAAAAATTCGCGAGATTCCAGTACGATTATGCGAGGCGGGCTTTGCGCGGAAAATGAATTCTCGGGGTGGGTCGCGCGCGGCTTTGTTAGTAGGTGCGATTAATGTGCGAGTGCTTCTCGTCGCTTGTACGATACGTCAGATAGAGACCGAGAAAATACGCGCTTGATATGTACGCAGTATATGCCAAGAGAAAGAGAGAGAGAGAGAGAGAGAGAGATAATGGTTGTAGAGTACGCGCCGAGTGCGTAATGCTGCTTGTCGTAACTACTCCGTAATTGAATGACTGCGCTTTTACTGATTTACTCGCGCGACGATCATTTGGCGCGCGAGATTCGCTTATCGTTAGCTAGCGTTCGATGTATGTGCGCACTTATGCGTAAGTGTTGATTTCTCGTTTCGTCGGATTTACGAGTTTTTAAACAAAAATACAAAAAAAAAAAAACAAAAAAAGAACATTTTTACATAACGGTATAATTTATGAAAATTATGAATTATTTTGTAATTAAATATTGATTAATTGTTTTTATCAAGTTTTAACTAGCGTCTCGGTTATTATTTATTTAAAAAATACGTTTGTAATAATCGAAGTTATCTTGAAATTCGTTCCAACTTTGAGGAAATTTATCGTTTTAGATTGGAAATGAGTTAAGTTTAACAATTATTTTATGAAAATATATTTTATGTTTTATTTATATGATATTTCTTTTTCCTTTATCGAATCAAACATCGCGTGAATTTATAACATAATTTTTAATTACATTTTAAACTCGAAATAAATGATTTTAATTTCAAAAAAATAAATTTTACACATTACATCATATACAACAATCACTTATTATACAGCTGCATATTTGAAATGATAAAATCTTCAGAATTTCACTTGCAGTTCGCAATTCTAGCTACAACAGACACGACGGAAGTTATTTTATAATTATGAAATAGCTTTCGTACAACTAGTTATTTTCGCGGCTTTTATTGCATAATTAAAAATAAAAAATATATTGGACTACGTAGAAAGTATTATCATTTCTTATTATAATACTGTAAATTACAAAATTTATCCTTAAAATTGTTACAACACCGAAAATATCAAAATATTTTATACTAACGAAATGTTTAACTTAACTCTATATATATATATATATATATATGTATCCATAAAAATATTATTTATGGAATTATATCATTAGTCATTACAAACAAATAAAGTTAATAAATTGAAGGCGAAAGGAATAAAAATTTACAATTTTCATATTTCATATAACGTCAAAACCATTAAAAACTCTCATCTCTTTGGTAGGACAAGTAAACGCGAAAAAAACTTTCTCCATCTATTTCCATATATATATATATATATATATATAAACTGCCATTGCAACGTACGCGCGTGCAACTCAGTTCATCCATCTAACTAAAATGTCTACATACTAGTATATACATCTTTCATAAAATTTGAAATAACTCCGGTAGCAGTGGTGAAACAACAACGACTTCATCAAGCCGTCATTTTTATATTCGCGAACTTGGAACTCGCGGCGAACAAGAAGAAAGTAAAATAAAAGAACGCGTTGCCAAGGATAAGAGATATAAGAAACTTTTCTTTTTCAGTAAACAATATGAAGAAACTGAGATCTTTGCGAATACTGTATGTACATCTATGTACGCATACACACAGCAAGAAAAAGATCGATTATTCACTACGTTTTTTTGTATTGCACGACTTCTACATTCTCTCTCTCTCTTTCTCTCTCTCTCTCTTTCTCTTTTCGTAGGTTTATTTACTCGCCTGCGAGTGTCTCTTTAAAATCCACGTGCGAGTTCTGAAATTTGTAGCCTTTGAATTCAAAGTCGTCGTCGCGTTCCTTTCGATCGATCGATCGAAGAAAAATCTCTCGCGCTCTAGGGACAGGAAATTTTCGTATAAAATCCCTTAATATAAACGCTCTCGTGCGATGTGTACAGGAAACGAAAAAATTGTTTCTTTCCTTGCTTCTTTTTTTTTTTTGCTCGTTGAGAACAAGGTCAAAGTAAAAAAAAAAAAACGCTATGTCGATGATGCTTTTACTCGGTTATACGGCATAAATTACACTGATAAACAACGAAGATGAAAAGTTTCTTTTTACGAGAATCCATTTATTTTTTTTCTTTCTTTTTTTTAAACAGAGAGATCGTAGAATAGTTAAGGCATACGGAAGCATGAGTGTTATCTTGTGGAAGAAAAGTCAATTTTTTCGCGTATTTCATCAAGCAAAAAATACTTTCAAGGATTCTTGCGATAAGAAGAAATATGTTGGATAGGATTTTTTATTCTTTTTATTTTTATTTTTGACGTGTGTATCAATTCGGAATACTCTGGAAAATTGCTCGCTTTTATTTAACGTCGAATCATTTATAATCTAGTTTATGTGCACTTTTTATTGGTCCGATGATAAATGAAGTATTTTAAAATTTTACAAGTAAAAAGTAAGCATTAAAAGTTTAAGTTACTATCATTCGTACAATTTCTTTTCGAAAATCTTACGAATATATTATCAAAGTAATTTGAATATTTAAAAATATATAATTAATTAAACTATGTAATGCTGACGAAATCTTTCACAAAATAATTTTAAGATGTGTATTATAATATTATTTTTAAAATTTGTATTAAAATTGATACAAATTTTTTTTAAAACTGAATATAGCTAGGCAATTCATTGTTATTTTAGTAACAAAATATTTATCGAAAAGGAAAAAACTATAAAATATTGGGATCTAATTGGGATACAGTCAGAATCTAGATGGATTCTAAATGGGATATCGGATTAGAATCCGATTGGAACGACGTTACACTTCTGACTGGGATCTAATTAGAATGCCTAATCAGACTCCAATTATAGAAGCAGAGGAATCTTAACGGTTTCCAAATATACACCAAGCATTTTTCCACGTGGGGATTCGAAAAGAAAAATTAACGTCGATTCGTAAAGAAGAAAAAAGACAGGTGGCCAATTAAATATCTCGAATTTTAAATATTAAACGATCTTGCATAAAATGTAGAAGAGATAAGTCTTACCTAAACACGATTTGTGAGCTTTTCTTTTTCTCTTCCCCTCTCACATTCTCTCTTTCTATTTATAATTCAACGTTCAATTAATATTCGATTTTTTTTAATTTCCATGGCTTTTGCCAGGTCAAAAGTACCGCGATGAAATTTATATACAGTTTTACTTTTGGACGATAAAAAATACTAAATAAAAAAAAAAAAAAAAAAAAAAAAAAAAAAAAAAAAAAAAATCAGAAAAAAAGAGACGGAGCATCGTAGAAAGAAGAAAAAATATTATACAACGTGAAGGAGTTGCAAAATATGGTAAGTACCCTTTCGACACCCCTGGAATTATGCAAATTACCTATGCTATTTCTTTTGCCTCGTGTTGATGGTTATGGTTGACGATGGATGGAAGGGAACGCGTTTTGCGATTACGTATACATATCCATGCATACATTCATGCAGATTTTTTCGCGTAAACATGCGCATAAGTTTTGTGGATTTCCACGAGTGATACATACATACACATAAATATATATATATATATATATATATATATATATATATATATATATATATATATATATATATATATATATATATATATATAAACTCGAGTGCGAACGTATTTTTCACTTTAACAATAGATTATTATTCGTATTTGTTTAATGACTTTTCCAAGAGAATAACTTTATTTGCAGACTGAGAAAATTATTTACTCGAGTAAGACAAATTCTTTCATTTTATCATAAAAAATAGCTAATCATTTATTTATTTTTGTCTTTCTGTATATCCCTCTCTGTCTCTCTTATTCCTTCCTCATTACATGCGACGATGGTAAATTTACATTTGAGGAGCGCGTGACGTTGTGTTTTGTTAAGAGGTAAAAACGCGTACATACAACGTAATAAAAGTATCCTCGAATTACAAATTAAGTACGCACGCACCGTGAAAAAAAACTGTGTATTGAGTCGTCGCCGTTTTTTTTTTTTTTTTTTTATTTGCTATTTTGTATTCTCACGCAACTTATTTTCGTCACGCATATTTACCCTTAACAGATTATTATTTTTCGGTAGAGTGCGCGCGCTTGCTTTTATTGTAAACGGCCACATATAAAGTTGTTCGTTTCCACGAGAAAAACGTGAAAGCTTTTTCTTGTGAGAGAACTTTTACTGAACGCACACATTTATGTATATACTATGCAAGTCTAGAAGCATGAATTTTAGCGTTTGCAGAAAAATACGTCGAATTTAAGGGCGCAAAGTAGAATGAAAGTTTGGATTCGCATTTTCTTCGTCGATCGCCAAAATGGATATTTGAATTAAAATAAGAAGAAAAAAGAAGTGACGTTTGCCGAAAGCTTTTTATGTCCACCAAGGGCTTTTTATGTGTTTTTAAAACTTGAACAACAAATTATGCGTTGGTTAATGGACGCTCGATGAATGTATTATTATTCATACACACCTTTTACGGAGTAATGAATTACTTATAGATGCAACTTGAATAACTGTCTTTAAAAATATTCAAACTACCAATTTACTTTTAAAATTTTAAAAGCGATTACATTTACCTCGAAGTAAAGTGAATCTTTTTTTTTTTTGCTCCGGTAAATTTTAAAACAAAATTTTAATAAGGCGATAAAATTTTGAACTTTATTACGAAATGAAATTTTTTTTTAAATATTTGTTTGAATATTATATTAGATTTTTGTTTAAAATTTTGACATAACAATATATAAAACCGATAAGGATAACAATCAAACGGGAGATACTTACACTTATCGTAATATCTTTCATTAACGATCAAAATTCAATAATTCCACCGTCACAATCAAGACCGCCGACCATTTCAATTCCACTACTATCCGATAATTCCATTCCCCTAATACTGGCCACGATCCTCCAAAATTACAGCCCTTACTCTCTCTCTCTCTCTCTCTCTCTCACTCTCTCACCCTCTCCCTCTCTTAGTGCAATATCGAGTCATCGAGTAAACGCATCAATCAACAACCGTAACCAACTAACCGCTCGCGCGTGCTTGAGCCTATTGAACGTTGACATTTCGCCTCGTCGCGTGAAACTTTCTACAAAGTTACTCGCTTACTCCCTCCCTCATTTTAGCGCGAAACCCAATCAACCGATCACAGCGCGCGTACGTACATCCCACAAATATTTGTTCCAAATTTATCCCTTTAATTGTCGTCCTCTTTATTTGTGAAAACGTAAGAGTGACATAAATGTAGAGGGGAGGGGTGGGGGGGGGAAGATGACGCATATCTTTTATACCCTCTCTCGTATATACGTTAGAGTGAATTTCCTCGGTTTCCGGTACGCCGTCTAAAAAGGGGAGAGGGGAGGATGAAAACCCTCGTATGTTTGCTCGAACGTGACCCCTTTTACATCCGTAGCAATCCCTAATTCTCTTTCTCTCGTGCACGAGATGCACTTTCTATCCTCTGATCCTCCCTTATACGCGTGCGTATGCGCTACGTCGATGTGAATAATCCCCGGAATATTTGTGCGTCGTTTGCAAGCTCAAGAGAATTGCGAGCGCTTGTTTTCTTAAGCATTGAGATGGAATAGTTGCCCTGTTTAACGTATAATATTTCTATTCGTTGAGTATACATATATGTACGAATATGTCACGAAGTTTTGTTGAGTTTGTTATTTATGGGGAGTTTGCGATGAATAGAGATAAAGATTTACTTTGAATTTTATAAGTTATAATAAATGTGTCGTTTTAAATTTAAACAAAGAAGATTTTCCATCATCTTTTATTAAATATTTTCAATGTAAATACTATAGTTTACATGCAAAGGATTAAAAGCTTTACCATTTTTTTTTTCATCAGAATCATGTAAAACTATAGTACTTAACTTTTTTATAATTTCAATAGCATAAAATTATATATTTAGTTTAATCGATAAATACGACAAATTCAACAAAAAAGAAAAAAAAAAAACGTATGTTCTACTCGCATAAAGAAAACGCAAACGAAATTAAAGCCAATGTGACGTAACCGAATCCATAAAGTAAAGCACTTTATTAAATCGAGAAAATGCGAACGTTAACATTTTTATTGTTTTCGCGTTCAACGGAGCGACTCTTTCGAACTCACGATGTCGCGATTAATTTCCGATTAATCGTTATGTTCCTTTGTACTCTCGATATAGAAAATCATCGTTCTTTTTTTTACGTCGCCGAGGTTTTATGGTTTAACGATGATATTTTCACGATTGATCAATTTTGAAAGTGTAATTTAATTAAATCGAAAAGAGAATCGAGGCAAATGACTGAATCGGTGAAAATTAAAAAATTGTGATTTACGAGTACTATTAAAAATATTATAATATAAAACATATATCACGTATTGTGATAAATATTTTGATTTATATTTACAAATTTTTCAAAGTTCAATTTTTCAATTTTATAATCCAGATAAAGATCTTCTATATTATAATTGAATGAAAATCCTCTCTTAAAGAAATATTTTAATCAAATTTATAAAAATATATTGAAATATAACACATGAGAATTCCTCATAAAATAAAAATATAATATTTTTATTAAAATTTTTGCATTCTATCTATTAGAAAAAGAATTTTGAAAAATTATTACATTAGCAATCAAAAATTCGAATTTTTATTATTAAAACTTATGCAGAAATGAGCTTATTTTCAAATTTATCAAGCCAATTAATATAAAGTATATATGTAAGTATAAAAATTATATAGACTAGTCTTTATATTCTCTCGTAAATAAAGCAACCTAACCAAAAATCGACCCAATCGCCCCATACTTAATCCAAAAACTTTTCACTCTTGCGCAAAGCGTCGCAATAAAAGCGACCCCAACGAACAAACAACGCAAAATTCATCAACGTTTGTAAAAACAAAAAGTCCGTGACGCCATTTCCCTTCTCCCGCTCGCTCTTCAAATTTCACGCTCTGTCTCTCTCTCTCTCTCTCTCTCTCTTTCTCTCCCTAATTCACCAACGCAGGATTTCCTCGGACTCGCGTCCGCGGAACGAATCCGTCGTCGCACACGACCCTCTTATCTTCGGCATCGCACCCACCTTTAGCCGAGCCCCTCGCGACGATTCAATTAATGCGAGAACGACGAGTCACTTTTGATGCGTAAAGAGTATAACACGCAACCGCCATCGGTTGTGCGATTGAGCTTTCGCGCGCGCACGCGAAGGGGGGAAAAATTGCGGTGGGGGATGAGAGATACCCGCGAATGTGCACGGCAGAGGCGATGCGCACTTAAGGGTCAAGAGTAAGAGTGAGAGATAGAGAGATCGGACGGTCAATTATCGTTTTTCGAACGGGGCATATCGCTCGAGAGCGACAAAAGTAAACCGATTGTTCTTCCTTTTCTACGCTTCCGCTTTGTCCGTATATACAGCGTACGTGTGACGTCAAGGCGAACGACTCTTCCTTTTGCAGGATGTGCTACGAGAGCACGGATTTTTGCTAACCGGTTCCTTCGACCTCCTCTTTTATATGTATATATACCCGTAGTCGACGTTCGCACGTGTTTGATGAACGAGATAAAAGTCGTACATGGTGTGAAAAAATCGTTGTACGTTTTGAGTACTATTATTTCGATACGATCATAACGTAAATTTTTTTTTTTTTTTTTTTTTTATAAAAGATTGAGAAAGAATAAACATTTAAACGTAAAAATGTATGAATTATTTAATATATAAAGTTGTTACAACTTAATTCATTAATCTTTTTCAATATATTATGCAACAATTTGTAAGGTTGATTTTAAATACAAATTTAATATTGCAGATTTTATTATTTTCTAATTCTTCATAATTTATTACACGTTTAATATTTTTTTAAATTAAAATTAGTTTACTTAATTATCATACTTGTAAACCAGATCTGTATTAATTTACTTGGAGTAAATTTATTTAATTATAAAAGTTATTTAAGTATAAATTATTTTTATTTGCTTAGAATTGTTCAATAATAAATGTTCAATAATAAATGCTGAAATTTAATTGAGAAGCATTAATCTTATGCAAAAAAAAAATATATATATATATATATAAATAAAAAAATGTACAAACACTAGATGAACTTCATTATTATTTGAAACTAAAATATGCGTAAACTATCTATTTTGCTCGATTGAGTATAATACATCAAACGAAATTTACAAGTCGCGCTTTAATCTACATAGACGTAAATTCACGGTAATGTACGATAAAACACATAACTCGTCGAGAAATCCCTAAATCCTCTCGTACATCCAATAACGGCCGCAACGTGCGGCAATGAAAATCTCCGAAAACTCGCGCGTATAAACCAACGACGACGATACGTTCATCCGCAATTAAAGTTAAACTCGACTCCTGAAACGCGACGCATAGATCAGCGACAGCGGCAACTGCGACGGCGACAACAGCGAAGGCAGACATAATAATTGTATCCACGGCGTAAGCTCGGCGTTGACACTTGCAAAATAGCCACGCGACGATCCCCTTAATCCTCCGCAGTTGTCCATTGTACCCGTGAAATTTACCGGAATTATCTTAGCACCGCGCCCTACCTTCGATCTTACGCCACATTAATCCGCATGCCCGTATTATTCCCTTTTCCCCTCCCCTCTCCCTTCACCTTTTCTATCGTCTATGAAAACAACACTCGCGACATACGCTCGCCCCGTTGTAAAGAAAAATACCTCGACGCGCGCGTATGTATATGTATATATATATATATATATATATGCATCCGGTGCGGTTTCGTAATGCAGAATAGAGCGTGTAAAGGTGATAGATAACCGGCGCGCGCATTATTGTTTTACTTTTGGGGAATTTTTCACTCTCTTTCTCTATCGTGATTTATCGCGCCAAAGGGGGTCTCTCGAAAAAGCCTGCCCCCTCCTTTTCGCTCTTCTTGTATAAGCTCAATGGAGCTCTCGGGAGTACCGGCACTTTGTAAGCGCTCGAGTGCCCATACAGACGCGGAGGGAGAGAGATTTTTAGATACAGGGGAGGCGAGGAATTCTGCCACGATCTTTGATTTTTCTTTTCGAGAGATTCGCCTGGCTGCTTTTATATGTAAAAGCAACGATGCAGTCTGTACTTAGTCGCTTCCTCGATTTTTTTTTTTTTTTTTTTTTTTTTTTTTTTTTTTTTTTTTTTTTTTTTATTTTCAATTTTCGATGGAAAAGCCAAGAGCTCTTTTTAATTTTCTTTTCGCTTATTTTGCGCGTATACTTGATGGGATTAAGTGGCAATGCTTTTACGAAGATTTTTCATTTCTATCGATCAGTTCTATCGATAAAGCTTGATATTTTTTTTTTCGTTGAATTAATTTTTTATGCAATAAATTTTTACGTCGAATGCTCGAGGAGAAATTATATCACTATTCAATAATGCAGCCCGAAGCATGAAAATTGTTAAGGAAAATAATTATTGCACTACTATGACATTTAAATTAATATAATTTCAATGATAAAATTTCATTATAAACGTATTATATTCTCTCTTGAGTTTAACCAATAAATTGACAAAACAAATATTTCATTGTCTTAACGATCACAAGATAATAAATTTTTCATAACTGAGCATTTAAAGCGTTTTCCACATTTAAAATACCTCCGACAAATAATTCAGACTTCAACATATAAACAACAGAAGATGAAAAAAAAAAAAAAAAAAAAAAAAAAAAAAAAAAAAACAGTCTCGCGAAGAAACATTCGTTTTCAACGAGAAAGAGACAAAAGACGATGACAATATGTCAGATCATCTTGCGTTTATAAAGTGCAACGGAGCAAGAGCACGAAATTTTAATCCAGACGAACGCTGTTTTTCCGCGCAGGAATTCCACCGCGGCTCGGAATCTCAAACCCATGCACGCGTGTGTGTATTTATATGAATACGTAAAGTCTTTGAAAATCGCTGCGCTGGTAAAGCGAGAGAGTGAGAGCGATTCTACTTATAACGTAACCGCGTGCGCCGCCTCGTAAGGATGTTATATCGAAAGAAGAGCAAAGCCATTTGTAAAATTCCGCAGAGTCGAGTGCGCGCGGAGTACTCGCAATTCTTTAAAGAGAACATGTGTATATATATATATATATATATATATATATATATGTATATGTATATGTATTCGAGAGCCTTTTCTTTTTTTCCCCTTTGACTCTCTTCTCTTTTTCATCGCATCTTTTTTCTCTATTCTTTCTTTCCCTCTTTCGTTCTTGTATACGCACCCGCGCCTTGCTTTTTTTTTTTTTTTTGTTTACTCTCACACTGACATAGACAGGAGGTAGAGCCTTATCCATCATCGTATTAGCACATGAATTGCTCGTATTGGAAGAGCCGGCGCTCGGGCGATAAAAAGTTATAGTTAGCTTCGACGGTTTTTTTTTTTTTGTATTTTACCTTCGACGACTCTCTGTCGCTCTTTTTGTTGATAATTTTTGTAAACGTCTGATATTAATTTAAAACGTGCATCGCTTAATTTATTTCTTTGTTAATTTATCGTAAATTAAATTATATTTGTGAGTTCTCATGCGTAAATAAAAAAAAAAAAAAAATGGCAAACAAAAACATTACTTTAAATTTGAATATTTGAATAAAAAGTCAGTCGAACTAAATTTATTTTACTTATTCTACAAGATCGAGAAAAATTTTTACTTATGTTTGATCAATTTTTAGAATGACAGTTGGATTTAGACGCGTTTACAATGTAAGTGAAAATTTAAAATTCTCTTAGAAAATAAAATTTAAACTAAAGCTTCAAATCATCTTAAATGATTTTTAAATATTTTTTAAAATTCCAAAATAAGTTATCGATGCATTTATACTTTTTTAACCTTCGACCTACATATTCTATTTTTATCTCAAATAGATTTTACTTCAAATGTATCTGTAATATTCTTACAGAAATCGGCAAATATTTTCCATATTTGCAAATAATCCATAATAATCTTATTATGCGACGTAAAAACTCAACTTAAAAAGAATACCATAAAAAAAATGAAAATACCTATAATAATGATTTTCTTACAATTAAATTACAATAATTGTGTCACAAAAAAAAAAAATAATAAAAAAAAAAGAAAAAACAAATTTATTATAGTGATACATTGTAGTTTTAATAAATTCGTAATGCGAATAACGAAACAAAATGACTTTTTTTTCTATCTTTTATTTTTTTATAATTATTTACGATAACTGTATAAAACTTTTAACAGAAGACTACACTACATAATTTAAAAAATAACTTTAAAAACAAATTTTTTTTTGTTAATAAAAAAATTTAGACAAAAAAATTCAGGTGAGTACTGTAAAGTTACCCAGTTACACAGTTAACTTTACTTATTATTTCTTTTTTTATTATTACATTTATTAAATAAAAAACGAAGATCGACAAATATAAATATTTTTCAAACAACAATAGAAGTTCGATCCTGAAGAAAAAGATCAATGTATACCCAACGCTCGAACGTTAAAAAAGCGCGTTTACAACGTTTTCCAGCATTTTTGTAACGCAAGTTTACCTTCGCGTTGCGACGCTCAAAGCGCATTCTTTTTTTTTTTTTTTTTTTTTTTTTTTTAAAGACACTTCTCGCGGGGTAAGTACACAACTGCCAACTTTTACACTGTGTACAGAGACACATACTCGTCATTTACTTAAGGCGGTAGAACGACGAGTTTGTACACACACACATACACACACGTGAGAAAAAAAGGCAAATCGAGGAAAGGGTGCGAAATGAAACTTTAAGATGTCAAAGGTATATGTACACACCATATGCCAAGTGCTTTTTTTTTTTTCTATGCATTCTTTCCTTTCCTTTCTTATTCTTTCTTTCTTTCAGATTAGCGCGTGCTTGTATTTTTTTTCTTCTCATTTTAACAAAGAGAAAAAAAGAAAGGAGACAGGTCTTAAATCTTGACAAAGCGCGGAATTTCAAGAGATCGTTTGAATTTAAAAAGCTCGGTTTAAGCTTATTTTATACATCGGTGACAAGTGACGCATATTACGTTTTTGGAAAATTAATAACCGCGTCTTATTTTGGCGATCTCTCCTCCTTTCGTCTATTGTTTTATAAGCTGCTTTTACCTTGTCGCGTGAAGCTTAGGTTTTATTAATTTTTGTTTTATATAGTAAATATAACGATTTTTTATTTATGGAAACAAAAAACAATAGAACTTGGTTTTTGATGAATAATTAGATGCAAAAAAATAAGCAGCAAGACAATGCTTAATTATTTTTGAATTTTAAAATATTGCAGAAAGTATTTCACCCTTCGTTTCCTTGGATTTTAATGAATAATTAGATACAGAAAGGAAATAAGGATTAAGCAAATGCTTAATTAAAACACTACGCGTTCTCATTTTTAAATTCCTAAAGGGTTTTATCATCATTTTTAATGAATTTGAAAAAATCGCAATAATAATTTATATTATTTCGACCGAATAATTTTCATTTTTCATAAACACGACGGTTTAAACATAAATCACATCATTCGTACAATATTTGAGAGAAGTGGCTTTATGTTTTATTTACGATTTTAAAATTAGTCACGTTTTCCATATTCGTCACGTACGGATAGCCGCGCGATGATTCAACAATGCATGCATCATTACATGATTTTTATCAATAATTTAATGATTGCAAGATTTGATGTAACAATTATCACGATTACACGGATATTTTAGCATTACGAAGATTCGTACCTTACGTACTCATACATACACGTATATATACAGATCATAATGTGCAATTACTTAATTGTCGTAATGTTATATACGTCAAGCGACCTAATTTTCTTGCAATGACAATACGCATTAGCACGAGCTGCATATCAATGATAAAACATCAGACGCAATTCGGTATATCGCGTGAAAGTAAAGATAGACGTTAATTTTTTATTATTTTCCGCGTTAAATATTATTCTTGTTTAACTTTATTGAAAAATGTAAATTATAGTCCAAAATATTTCGATATTTTTATTAGATTCATTTTTACACTCTCTTTGATTTTATTATCTTCATTATGCTATTTCTTTTTTATGATTTAAATTCAAAATAATCTAAATATAACAATATCGCAACAAAAACCAGAGTCCAATTTAAATTCGATTATTTTCAAAATATCATGTACACATAAGTATCTTCTATAATTTCTACAATTATATATTTTTTTCTTTGTCGATTCACTCGAATTACTCTAATCATTCAATAAACGTGAAACACGAGAGCAACCATCAAAGCTGTAATTCAAAATCACTCAAAAATCTAGACCTACAACAACATCTTCTCGATCTACCCGCAGCGATTCTCTTATACATCGCTATCATCATCATCATCATCATCATCATCATCATCATCATTGGCATCACCAACTCAATATCGGCAACAACGATCGAATGCCTTTAGAATCATCAAGTTGGCTGTACACAGAGGAGAAACTACTTCTACTATATCTATCATCGCGTATATCGCCCGCGAGGTATCCCGCGCACCCGAAATTACGCGCGTGTATATACGTACGCGTTACGACAGACCTCACACGCACACGCGAGCGCGTACTACTTTGATCGTGAAAAAAAAAAAATAAAATAAAATAAAAATAAAGGGCAAAGCTACGAGGCTTCCGGCTACACGTGTGCGTGTGGAGTTATATATACATAGAGGACAAACAGAGGAGTGCGTGTTTGCTTAATCCGTATATACAGGCAAAACTTATACGTATATCCCCCGACGCTTGATTATTACACAGAGTACATGTATACTATATACATACTTCCGCGCGGGCGGTACTCTTGCATCGGTATATGTATATCGCGCATACGTATCAAGGTCACTCTGCGAATTACGACTACGTCATACGTTGGCTTCTAGAATTTTATCTTTGGATTCTTCGGAGGGATGCGCGATATCGATGCGTATAGATACTTTGTATATTAATAGGGATACCGGATGCCCTAATGTTAGTATGATGTAATTTTTACGGTTTCAGTAAAGCCATTCGAGAAAAGATAATTTTTATTATTTAAAAATTATGTGAAAAGAAAGTATTGTCGAGTAATTGACTGAACGACGTGGAAAAGTTTTCCCGCAAAATTAATAAAATATTATATTTTTATTACTTGAGAGAAACATTTAACAATAAATAATGTTAATTGAGTATTTATAAGATAAATATTGCACCTTTCAATTTTGACCACATCGAAAAAATGTATCAAATTTTTCATGTTAAAGAAATATTTGCTTATAATTTTCACGAATGTAACGAATCTTTTGAAATATTATCCTACAGTATACGTCATTGCTAGGCGCGTTTAAAAAATTTTTCTCAAAAAATAATTCACGAACGTTCAAAATTACTAACTCATTCCGAAAGAAAAATCATAATACGATGACTACAATATAAAACGAAATAAAAGCACGACCTACGTACGCGTTGAAGAAAAACTGAAAAAAAAAAAAAAAAAAAAAAAAAGAAACTTTATACGCGCTAAGAAATTCCAACGAGAGATCGAAATATCCGTGAAATTACTATTCCGTAATTGAAACAACAAAATATTACCTCTCGCCGCCTACAGTGCAACATCTATTACATCAAAACAGATTGTCTTCTTTCTTTCTCTCTCTCTCTCTCTCTCTCTCTCTCTCTCCCTGTAATAACAGTCTCTCTCTCTCTCTCTCTCTCTGTCTCCCGATAACAATATTACAAAAAGTAAAAGAATAAAACCCGAAGCTCATCCTTCCGATCCGAATCGTCTATGAAAAAAAGACAAACTTTAATTATATATCCCTCTGTGTAATCCTTATCAAGCGATACTACGCACACGTACGTATACATGTATACGACGCGTATCGTACATAGAAAAAAAAAAAAAAAGAAAAAAAAAAAAAGAAAAGAGTAGAGGGTAGAGGGGAAAAAAAGAAAAAATCTAGTACACACAGAGTCCGGTGGGTGTACGCTATACGAGCAGAGAGAGAGAGAACAGCGCGCACGCTTGCATAATCTTCCCGGTATGGGCGCGTTACCTCCTTTCAGCGCTAATTTATTACCCGACGATGACCACAGAGAGAGAGAGAGAGAGCGAGAAAGAGAGGCTCGTGTACGTAGCTACGCTACATACTCACCCGCCTCCTCCTCTATCTCGTCTACGAAGAGAACATTGCGCCGCTGGAATGAGGATGTCCTCTCACGCGCCCTTTTCGCGCGAGCGCGCCTTTCCCTCGGAGAGCTCTCTTTATCTCTCTCTCTCTCTCTCTCTCTCTCTCTCTCTCTCTCTCTCTATATATATATATATATATATATATATATATATATATATATATATATATATATATATATATATATATATATATATATCTCTCTTTCGCGCGCGCGAGGGAGAAAATTAATTCCAGTCCGCGCCTACATATTTCCCTCTCTCTTACTCATGCGTTAGTTCTTTGTATGATGGTTGAACATATACATAGCTACATACGTACGCGCACACGAGAGAGAGAGTGAGAGAGAGAGAGACAGAGTTTTACATTCGGAACGAACTCTTCTAGGCTGCGTTATTATTAATATACACCGGGGCGCAAGTATATGTACCGCAGGACTGTGTGTGGGAGCAGTGTGTTATAGGAGTGACAAGCCGTACGCGGGGATTATATAGACCTGGCCAATTGATTGATAAGCGTGTTCGATTTTGTGGTTTTCGGTTGGAAAAGCACACGCTCTATGTCCTACCGGTGATTATAACAACGACGAGTTGTAGAGTTTGTTTGGATTGGTAATTGAATTTTGTTTTATTCGTCGATTAATGATTATATTAACTAAAATTTTAAATGTAATTGATTTTTAGGTTGCGTTAGGAACTTACAATAAAAATGATAATTTGTACAAAACGATAATTGTTTGCATAAATTTAATATTTTAATAATTTTAATTCAAAATTTTTTAAATAATATAAAGCATCTTGCATAAATTAAATTATAATAGATGCTACCTTGAAAAATATATATAATATTAAACGTAAAATGCAACATTTTTTTTTATCGGTTTCTGAAGTTTCAGATATTTAAATAAAAGAAACAAAATTATGCCATCTTATCTTTTCTACCATTAACTTTTTTAACAACTTGACTAGTCTACGCAGATCTTTAAGGGTTCATTTGTACTTTTACAAGTTTTAAAAAGAACAAGACGACGGCACTGCTCGTTAAAATGTTAACAAGTAAAAGAAAAATAAAGAGCGTATAAATTTTCTTTTCTATATGCATCCTTTATTTTAAAAATTATAAAAAAAATTATGATAAATCACAAAAATTGTCAGGATTGAAGAGAATAAAAAAGAAATTATAAATTGTATTAAAGAATATACATAAATGATATAAAAATATGATCTTTAGAAATGCTGGAATGATACCTTATTAACAATATTTTTTATTTAAGTACATTTAGAGCCGAAGTACGTCAAAGAGCAATTGTCATCGTTAAAAACTTAATAAACGATTGTATAAGTTAAGCCAAGAATAAAACCCTTTGATACCATTAATCAAAAAAAGAGGAAGAGTGAAAGAGAGAGATAGAGAGAGAGAGAGAGAGATTAGTTGATAGAGCTTCAGTTAAATTAACAAAAACCGCGAGGTTTTTATTCAGCGAAAACGAAATAAACAGGCAGGTTGAAAAAGGCATCTTTGTGTAAACATCCTTTGACTTTTCGTAACAATAAACTCGTCCGTGACCCAATGACGATCGACTCCTTCATTTATCGACCAGCTACTCAAAAATATCGAAGCGTGTATTACGATTAATAGCTCTTCTTACTTAAAAAAAAAAAAAAAAAAAAAAAAAAAAAAAATACAGTAAATACATCGAAAACATAGCGATTAAGTTTTTCATTACATTTTCCCTCAACCTTTTCATTCCCATGCTCCTTTAACCATCGTGTTTTCCACGACGGCAAAATCGCTCAAATATGTTTACACGCGTAGCTGTAATTTTGCGAGATCGACGGAAACGTCTTTATCGCGAACGTCGTCGCACGTCTTTCTCGACTCTCCTGCGCGCGAACGAAACGCGAATCAAAATTGAAACGCTCGCGAGCGTTTGGAAATTTCAATTTCGCGTCGACGCGATAAATGCGACCACTGCGCTCATTATTTATCGAGATATCCTCTAACTAGCGATGCGCAATGTGTACGCGTGTGCATACTTAACTCTACTGCGTCTCTAAACGCTATTTATGGTGGAAAGAAAAGGAAAAAATTTTTACCGGCTGCTGTAAATTTTAATTTCTTTTAACTGAGGTTAAAAAAGGTATTTTTTTAATTTAGGATAAATTAACTAATTAGTATTTATGTAAAAAGAGTATCTTTTTTAAAAAAAAAAGGATTTTTAATGATGTTTACTCTTAAATGCGATAATTAAGGATACACGATGATGTATTTTATTTTAAGTGATAATTTTTTTTTTTAATTAGTAACTTTAAGCTTATTGGATCGAGTATTATGAATTTCAAAGACTTCATTTAATTTTGTAAGTATTTAATTTAACACAAAACGTTATTATGTTATTGAAAATTCTTAGTTTCAAAGATAATACCGAGTAACATTGTATTTTGAAGCAATAGATTACTTTAAGAATTTATATTAATTTTTAGATTAAAAAAAATGATTATTTAACATTAAAAAAAAAAAAAAAAAAAAAAAAAAAAAAAAGAAAGAAAATTAATAAATTTAAAATTTATTAAATTTTTTAATAAATAATATCAAAAGAATTTTCAAAAGTTCGTATAAATTCAAAAGATATACATAAAAAATTGTACTCTTATTAACTCTTCGGCAAACTCGAGCGCAAAACTAGAGCACAATAAATCGAGCTTCGACATTACATAAAAAAAAAAAAAAAAATTTAATTAATATTCGACAATACTAACGCGTAAGTGTGCAAAGAAAAAGAGACGGAGAGAAACGTTAACCTTGAGCCGCATATAACGGTTATAAACCGCAAGGAGACGAATGGACTTCGAAGAGACGACATAACGATGGCAAAGACATCGAGGGAATGATCAACTTTTTTTTTCCTTCCACTTTTTTGTTCATTTTGCATTGAGAGAGGAAACAAGAGAAAGAGAAAGATAGAAAGAGAGAGAGAGAGAGAGAGAGAGAGAGGAAAATGTTAGTTTTAGTAGCGTAATAACGAGAAAACTCTCTCGGTCAAGGCGAAAAGCGCCAGTCGACGTTTCCGGTCCCTGTAGTGCGTCGTTGTGGTAACCTTGGATCATCGAGGGGAAAATTGATGCGCGCAAAACATGCGCGACGTATACGTACTTTGTCGTTGTCGGTGTACTTAGCTAACTCGATAACTTTTTTTCACCTTTCTTTATCTAGTTGTTTACAAACTCGTTGCTCATACCCCGAAGAATTTTTCGTACGAACTTCGATCCGAGTCACGTGTGCACTTACTCTGTTTTTATCCTTTATCGCTCTCTTGCTACTATGCGAACAATCCTCGCGAAAACTTGATGTTACAGCGATACAATTCGCATTTGAAATGAAACTCAGACTCTGCGAATGATTTTACGGTTTTGCGACGCAAATTGCTATTTCGATCGGGTAGTTTTTTCTAATGCCTAAGTACTCTTTGCAGTTTGCCGGATGCGTTTGTTGGAAAATATATAGATGATGGAGAGACCGATAACCGAAGTAATTAATTCGTTTCTTTTGTTTCTAAAGTTTAATTGAAATAGAGATATTGTTTATATTTTATTGACATTTGTATCGACTTCCATTGCAATTTAAATTGTAAATTTTCCACGGCTATTGTTTATTTTAACATTCATTTTATACAAATTCCATATTTCATAATTACGTGCAAGAGCGCAAATGTATTAAAATATTGTATTAATAAATGAATAAAAAATAATATAAATAATTCGATTTCAAAATAAAATCGAAACAAACGAATAAGGTTGTTTATAAATAGTAAAAGTGAAATAAATAATGTGATGTTCGAAAAAATTGTTTGAATAAATATTAAAATAAAATATGAAATACAAATGATAATGAATAAGGAGGGTAAATTATTGAAGAATTTATTTTGTATCTTCTTTTAAGGATTGTTATTGAAAGTAACAAATTGAATCGCGCAAAACAATCGACAATCCATACTATAAACCGATGAAGTATGACCTAAATATATAAATTTCATATTTCACACTGTGCTTGCTTTTCGTTGGATATTGTTTATTTATTTTTATACGTATGTGTAATCGCAACTGCGCAATCGTAAAAACATCGGAAAATTAAATTCGAGCGCATTGTAAGCGAAACGTATAACAAAAAAAAAAAAAAAAGAAAAAAGAAAAAGAAAACAAAATTCGCGCGCTTATTCATTCAAAAATTTAACACAAATCCAATTTCCGCAACAATCCTTCTTCGATCACCTGAAAAAAAAATTGATAAACTCTCCGTACGAAGCATCTTTTCAACAGAATAAAATAAAAAAAAAAAAAAAGAGAGAGAACTAACATTTATAACCCAGCAATAGAGCAAAAAGACCTCAAGCGAGCAACGAGAAAAAGTAGAGAAGAGAAGCCCCTCCCGGAAGGCAGCTCATATACACCTGATACACAGGAAGGTCACGAGCACATTTCCGCAGTCGACGAGTATACGTACGTGCAGACATACAGCCACACACACACACACACACGCGCGCGCGCGCATACACATGTGCGCGAAGCCCGAGGGCTGCGCATCAGGAAAGCGGAGTTGCGCGCCTCTTCTCCTGCCTGGATATCCGGGGGCAGCCGACAACAGCTCCGGTTGCTCGTATATATATCTATATATACACACATTTATGCATATATACATACGTGTACGTAGTATATCCTGCGTACACCTCTAGCTTCCATCCCCCTTTTCCCGTCGGCCTCTTCTCCACTACTACCTTCTTGTTCCCTCCGCTTCGACTAATTGTGGGTTAAGTGCTACGAGGCTACCATAAGCTATCGTCCCTTGCGCTCGCGCGACTCGCGTTTGCGTTACGTAAAAAAGAAGGTGATCAGGCTGGATTATTAACGAACCCCGTCTGCGTGTTTGATTTATTCTCTCGCGCGAGAGCCGACGACTCGCCGGAGGAGCGGGAGAATTAAACGACAACCGGGGGATTCTAGGCTATACTCTTTTTTTCTTTTTTTTTTGCTTTTATTATTTTCCAACGCAAACGCGATGACTTTACAGATATCCAGATGCAATGGATGATTGCCGATGATCGCAGATTGGTTTTTACGAGGTAAGAGAATGGAAAATATGGCGACGTTCGATGACAAATTTTGATCGATTGTTGGAATAATTTCTTCTTTTTTTTTCTCTCTTTCTTTCTTTCTTTCTTTCTTTCTTTCATTCTTTTTTTTGTTAATCGAGTGTGCGTTGTGCAATTTGATGAGGAAAACATTTTTTCGAATTGATGATGAAGCGATGATGGAGCAATTTTTAATGAACGTTTCGAATTCAGATGCTCAAATAAGCAGATGAATTATGACTATGGTATAAAACGTGTTAATATTTTTTTATCCTTAACATAGATCGTTTAGCGCGCAATTTAAAAGAAAAATCCCCGAGTTACGTATACGTATTAGAATAAAATTTGACAAATTTAAAATTTTAAAATAAGAAAACAAAGTTTCGTTTCAATTAAAAACTTTCGTATCTCGTTAGAGATATAATTTCCTTTTTTTTTTTTTTTTTTTATGAAAAAGTAAATCTCTGTTTAAATAAAGCAGAAGATAAGTAAAAGTTGGAAGAATCATGAAAAACCGTTTACGGTTTTAACTTGCTCTAGAACTTATCTTCTCCCTAGATAACCAAATGTGCGCTCAACTTTTATGCGGTGTAAAATGTTTTATTCACATGCAATTACCTTAATTTCAAATACATTGGGAGATTTAATTTTTCCCTTTTATTTTTATCTTTCTTTATTTTTTTTTTTTTTTTTTTTTTTTTTTACGTGATTCTTTATATTAATTTATTTTTTGTACGTAAGACTGTTAAAAAGTACATTAGATTTATTTATTAATTAAAATGATTATGGTTTTTTTATTTCACGAAATAATAGTTTTATTCATAATCCTTAAATGTAATACCAACGATTACGGCAACTTTTGTCAATATTTCATAAATCATTGCTTCGATATACTGGCACTCACTCGGTACATTATAAATTTTCAGTTTTCTGATAATTAACTAATTAATTACTGTATGCTCTCTATTCATACGATATTACGAAAATTATAAAAGATAATTAATTAACGACTAATTTATGAAATCGTTATTTTGTATATGTAAGGATACATTACCTACTCAGTTGGTATTAGTGAACGCTGTTTGTTAAGAGTATTACGTTAAATAGAGCTTTATTAAGCTTTTGAATTCGTGTATGCATTGATAAACAAATGTGCAATTATCGTTAAATTTAAGTTACAGCTAAAATTAGATAAGTATACGTGGGACATTTTAAAGAAGTATTTGTTGTTATTATTGTAAAATCTGTTTCCTATTTTTTATATTAAAAATGTATCGTATTCAAATTATATCGTTAATTTTTTAAAGGCACAAAATATAATATTCCTCAACGAAACATTCATTTCGTTTATTTCAATTTTTTGCTAAGTTAATAAAAATGATTTTTTACGAGAAATGTCAGTTTTAAAAACATTTATTTAAAAAATTACTTATAAGTATTTACGTGAAATTTAAATTTTCAAAGAAATTCCAACTTAACATAATCATTGTAAATTTTATTAAAAATTCACAATTAAAAACTAATAACGATAAAACCATAAATATGTTCAGCACTTCATACGAATTCCTTAAAAAAAAAAAACAAAAGATGATATTTATATGAGAATCCGTGTCAACTTCTTATAAAGTAAACGCAGTTGTTATGACAGTTTATAACTTCTATTCTTCGAATTTCAACTTACCGTAAGTAATAAAACGGTGCAGTAACGTTAATTAATGAACAAAGAATACATTAAATTAACGCAGTTCTCACATTATATTTAAGAATGCAAATTTTACATCAACTTAATGTTGGAGTCTGCTTTAAAGTTGACGCGGAAACGCCATAATCGGTAAAATTTCTTATAAATTTATAATTATTTTAAAACTAAAATAACTATTACCACGTAAATAAACAAATTCATTAATAGTATGTAACAAAGTAGATACAGCATTGTATATTGTACATTAATCATAAAATTTTATCAAAGAATCGAAGAACGTATAAAAAAAAAAAAATTGAATTATTGGATTCAATTTAAACTTGACTTTTGTTGCAAGAAATTTATTCTACGAAAGAGTAAAAAAATAAAAAGTCTCTTATAATTTTTAAAGAAAGCGAACAGCTGGAAATGTTTTTGTGGTACGTAAAAGCTTTGATACACGATAAAGCATTTCGAATCTCGTATGGATGAAAAAGATATAGTCAATTTATGACATCGCTAAACCACAAACGCTGTTAAAATGTCTTGTGCAGTCACGCTGCTAATAATAGTTTGGTATACGTTATCGGGAAAATTACGCGATTGGAAGTATTTTAACCGATTGTTTGGTAAATTATAAAGAAAAGTTAATAAAATTATTGATGTTTATGTAATATTAAATAAATGCACATTTATAGTACAATTTTTACTGTTTATTACATTTTCACGTTACGAAGTTAAGTAGAAGTAAGAAAAAAAGTTATAATATCAGAAACAGTTTCATTTATCGTTATATGAAAATCTTAAGTTATAATAACGGTGTCATTGTTACAGCATGAAAAAAAAAAAGCGGAAAAAAATGAAGTTCATGCATTCATTATAATGTACACTTGACGCAATTCTCTTTCTTAATAAAATACTTTACGAAAAAAACATTCATGACACCGGTACGAGACGTATATACGTAATGAATAACAGCTGTGAACTAATAAACGTCATAAAACGAGTGGCCTAAAATAAAGGCAAAAGATATATCCGCGCGTTCGTCTAACAAAAGCTTCGCCATTTACAAACTCGAGCCATTATTATTTTAAACTCTTTACGTCCTTCATTCATTCTCCCTCTCTCTCTCTCTCTCTTTCTCTTTCTCTCTATCTTTCACTTATTTTATCACTTTCATTTTTCAAATACACGCAACCTTTATCTTCCGGCGAAATTTTCTCTTTCTCTTATTTCTATATATCGTCGTTACTCATTTTCGTCTTGTTCACTTGCTGCACGATCACCGCCGTATGCTCCTTTTTTCTTTTTCTTTTTCTTTTTCTTTTTCTTTTTTTTTTTTTTGCGCGCCCGAGCGTCAAGAGAAAAATGAAAAACGAGAAGAGAGTTGGAAAATAAAGCGAGCCGCGCGAAAGGAAAATAAAAGGAATCGCCTTGGGAAAACCGAAAGAACACACAAAAGTTATACATATATGTATAAAGTAAAAACTTTCGTATGTATATATATATATATATATATATATATATATATATATATATATATATATATATATAAATTTTCGTGCGTCGTTGTTCTCGCCTTCTTTCTTTTCTTCTTCCTATCAACGCGCGATCCAACTTAAACATGAGATAAAGGACCTGTACTTTTTTTGTTCTTCTATTTTTCTTAACGAAAGAAAAAAAAAAACAAAAAAAAAAACTGTCCTACACAGAGAGACTTTGTGCGACGACGTTACGTTGCAGCGGCGATGATAAGCGTACAGCGAGTATAATATAGCTCGCACGCGTTACTCGGCCGAGTTTCCGTCTTCGCCTTTTCTCTCGTTTATTTATTTATTTTTTCCCTTCTTTTTTATGTATCTCATTGAGCCTCTCTCTCTCTCTCTTTCTCTCCCTTTCTCACTTCCTTTCAGAGGATTTGCTCGCATACATTTGCTTTCACTTGAATTCTTTTCTTCTTTTCGTTTCGTGTGCATATATATACAGTGGAGTTCGTGTATGGGTGAATGCGGTACGCTTTTCGGACGAGATTCTGATATCAGGCTCGTCTTTTCTCTTTTTCTTTTTAACTCACAAGAGTGTTTATATACGCTCGAACGTGCGATATTCATGGCGAGAGTAATATATGTTTTTAGAATCAGATAAGCGCGAGAGGTAGATATGAAAAAATATTTAGTTCAATATTATTATAGTCGGTTATTTATTGATTTAAATAAATAAATTATGGTTGTGTAATAAATTATAGTTTATATGTGTATCGGTTGTGCAAAACTTATCAGTTACCAAACGTTTACGGTAACAAGAAAACTTTAAAAATTGATTAATATAGATATATTAAAGTATATTTAAAACTGATTAAATTACTCCTTGTACTATCGTTAAAATTGTAAAGCCTTTTTTTTCGCGTTTTAATTAAAAATAATTGTTTCAAATTAAGATATCATCAAATGAGAAAAGATAAGATAAAATGAAAAATTTTGTAAAAATGAAATTTTATAAAAAATGTTTAGTTTAAACTAATTTTTTCTTTAAATAATATTTTAAAATCACATTTTTCAAGCATTTTTACACTCCGAAAGGTAAATGAATAAACATTCGTTTTTGTAGGTCACAGAATTTTGTTTGTTTATCGAAAGCAAAATAACTGTAAAATGTTTAATTTTAGATATTTAGTTTATACAAGTTGAGTGGGCTTCGTAAACGTTAATTTTGCACACGAGCAAACCATTCGTTTTTTTTTTTTTTTTCTTGTTATATTACCGTTTTAACGGAAGATTTATCTCAAGCAAAAATAGAAGTTTTCTTTTTATTTTTATCATATAGAAATTAATTTCTCGTTAATTTGAAAATAAATATGGGTTTTATGATTACAAATATCTACACTATTGATTAATATTAACAATTAATATATCGATAATAAAAGTAGTTAAATTAGTATTATATTGTTTAATGTTTAGAAGATAAATTTTTAACAAAAAAATTATTATATAAAATTTTATGAAAGTTTTTATTTAAAATTGATTGTTATTTGCTTTTACGTAAAAAAGAATAAAATTTAGAAAAAATTATAACAATTGTTTTTTATTCCTAAAAATGAATAAAAATAACAAAGAAAATAGAATTGTAACGTTTCATTTTTATAAAAAATTTGACCCGTGAAAAATATCTCGATTACTTTCTTTAGAGCTCAAACTTTTCATAAAAATTGAGTTATAAAATTTTCTTTTCTTTTATCAGCATTTTATTTACGTTCCAAAAGAAGATATATTTCATTTATTCATTAAAAATTTCTTTAATAAAATAAACATCAATAATTCTTCTAATAAAAAATGTTTTCTTTTAGAAAATATTAAATAAATTTTAATGAATCTAACAATTGTTTTATTCAAATACCTACTAAATTTAAAAACAAATTTTATAATACACAATAGTTGTGTTTAAAATTAATCCTTTGTTTGAATATCAATACAGTTTTTAAAAACTTAATACATAATTCTCTCGTTTTAAAGTAATGAAATAAATTTAAAAAATCGAACTCAATAAAATTTTATGAACATTATTCAATTATATATTACATATATGTAAATAAAGTGTTAACTTATTGATTTCAATATTTACATTTGTGAATATTATGATATTCAGATTATTCATTTATATTTATGAGATTCATACGATGTTTGTGTGCAAATCTACGTAACATCGTCTAGTTAATGGCACTTAAATAATTCACTTTTTTATCAACAAAAATGATAGGACCTCTATCCATTGGATTTAGAATGTACGTAAATGCATAGCTCTCCATCGATTTAAGAACTGATAACTGTGTATTATTTAATTTACGTATGAAGCTTAGAGCTGTATTTGTATGAATATGCATATTGATGCTTTTATGCTTTCGAATTTAGCGAAGGATATATATCCTATAGGGAATTGTGGCTTCGTATTACAATATTTTGTTAAATATTCATAGTCAATACATTTAGTTAAAATATCTATCTAAATTAAATTTCTCTCAAGATTGAATGTCAGAATATAACATTTTCACATTAAAGTTTTAAAAATAAAATCTTTATAAAAAAATTAAATTACTATAGGTATAAATAAAGTAAATTTTTGTATAATCAAAAAAATATATGCATGAATATAAAAACCATCTGTCCACAATGTATCATAAATATCCCATACATGCAAACTTACCTGTTATTGAAGATGCCAGTGACGGTGATACGTGGCTCGGGCGACAATCTTCCACGAGGATTGACAGCGGGCACCTTGAGAAGATCGCAGGATGACTGGTGCCTGCGGTAATCGCGGCACGTCCAACTGTTACCAACCACGTCTTCGTCCGGCTTGACGGACTGACGTCGCGTACCCTCGCCGCCCCCGCCTTCTGAGAGATGGCGGACCAGCGGCCGTCTCATCTTTCACTTGCATAAAACACTCTCACGTATGCTTGATTCACGAACGTTTCTCTCTCTCTTTCTCTCTCTCTCTCTCTCTCTCTTTTGTTTTTTTCCTTCTTTTATTTTACTCTTTATCTTTCATGGATCTGAAAATGAAAGTGCATATTAGAAGGTAAGTTATTTTGTCTTATTTTATGGTGAAGATAGAATTATGTCCAAATTTTTTAGAGCGAAGCTTTGCTCTGACAAGCGTAAACTTATTCAGTAAGTGCAACTGATATATGTGTTTGTTATTGAAGAGAATATTGTTCTTTTAGTTTGAAGATAATTTATTATATTATTGTAATATTTGAAAGAAATGTTAGCCGAGTAAAATTTAAAGTCAATTTATTACGATTATAAATATATAATTTAAGTTTCAATGTCGAAATTCTTTGTTTATTTATAAATAATGATTGACATTTAATAATATCTGTTTTACAAATAATACAAATTTGCGTTCTTTTTTTAAAAGTGAAAATAAATATAAATTCATAAAGCATTAAAACGTAATGATATATATATATATATATTCACAAAAACTGGACCGAGGTTCAACAAACTTATTATTTTAATAACACGAACTTATTAAATAATAACATTTAATAAATAAAAATTCTTTGAGATAAAAAATATGATTAAAAAAAATATGTTATGAATTTATTAAGATAAATATAAAAATAGTAAGCACTAAAATATCTTTAATAATAACTTACTGATAATTATTTTAAATTGTAAAGGCAAATTGTTTATTCGATTATTAGTAAAATATTTCAAATATTTATTGAAAAAAATTTACTGATATTAAATTAAATAATAATGTTAATAGAAATAATTGTACAGAAATTACAAATAAGTTTTATGAACATTGAAAGAAGCGCAAAAAATAATTTTTAAAGAATTTTAAACGCTTTGTTCTTTATAAAATAAAATAGGCATGTAAAAACTAATAAATCTTAATTTGTTTTACGTTCTACCATCAAAACAACAAACACAAGTCACGTTATTTTCAAATAAAAAGATGCGAAAGTAATAAAAAGGTTCATTATTATGGCACACAACAAAAAGATTTGCCAACAAAAACCACGCATAAACAAAAGATAAAACTTTCCTACCTCGTGAAGTGTAAGCGCCTTCAAACAAAGAATCCTTTGCACATGTATAAAAGAATGACTTAAAAGGTCACATTGTAGATTCGAAAGAAAAATTCGCGGCCCCGAAGCCGGCCGATACTCGTTTTCCGAACGCGCGCGATCGTCTCGTGCGAAACTGCCGCGGCGGTCAGGCAGCCGCGTGCGAAAACTCTAGCCACACGCGTGCGCCTGTCCGAACTCACCTTCTCGTCGAAGGTAGGGGCGGATGATTCGAGAGAATCCGCGAACCTGCGCGGCGCGCGCGCAAAATCGAAACGCTATCTTTCCGGGAAGTTCGGGGATCGCATTATAGCTTTCCCGGAATTAGGGGTGTGAACATTGTTATTCGTGTGATGACGCCACTTGTCGATATTCGGGATCGACGGTAATGTGAAGGAGGCGTTAGCCTCTGTCGGTAAGGTAGAACGCTGTTGATAAATCTTATGATAATTTATCGACGATGCGTTTTTTCAATTTCAATTTTCTTTATCATTGAAACTTTATTTTTTATATAAAATTAATTTTTTTTACAATTGATAAAATATTATAAAAATTTTATTTATAATATTATATGAAATTTAAAAAATACTGTGTTTTAGCATTGAATATAAGTTGTAATTAATTTAAATAATTAAAACTTTAATTTAATTAATAATGATTTAAATAATTTTTAATTAAATAAAATTGTAAATTATTTTGCTAATTTATTGAAACAAGTGATATATTCTTTTTGATTAAATTAATATTTAAAATAAGATTACGAATATAACGAATGATGTTAACTTCAAAAACTTGTTAATGTTACAAGAGTTTGTTGACTTTTAACAATAAATAATTAAATATAAAAAAAATAATACTAAAAATTTAAGAAACTTCTTTAATATTTATTCAATATTATACAATTATTTATAAATACTAAAAAATTGTTCCTTCCTTTCAAATTTTATAGTATATTTTTTTACATGTAAATTAATCATTTTTAACACGTAGCATATTATACTAAACGAACGTAAATTTTAGCTTTCATTAAAAAAATAATACTCATCTTTATAAGTAAATCAACGTATATGTACATTTAAAAGACGGTAATTCATGTCTACGCAAACAAGTCATCGAGCAACATTAATTATCGTAGAAAACGATGCGGAATTTGTTCGCAAATTCATCTTCCTTCACATTTTCGTTAACTCATAATGTAAGATCTACATACGCATAGGTATATATAAACGCATCGATGATAAAACGCGATAACATCTCGAGCATAGGACTGGATAAGGAATTTCTTCATAAAATTTGAATTACCATATCGATCCAAAGTACTTTACGACTGTTTCCATTATGGATGTCCAATATACAATGGCGTGCGAGAAATGTATAGCTCGGAGTGTGCAGAGCGGCGAACCCTCTATATATCGCTAGTTTTACTATCTCTTTCGCTCTCGAGAAATCTTTATGCAACGCCTCAAAAAATAATGAAATCAGCATGACGAAGTACGCGAACGTTACGGAAATGTCTTCGGGTGCATGCATTGATTAGTCTACCTTGAGGATCGATTGTTATGGTCGTATATTGTATAAGTATATATATATACCTATACAGTGAACGCTGACTTGACACATATGTTGTTTTTCTTATCGGGACCGTTTGTTTGAGCCAACGATCGATTCTGAAATGCTATTCAGTGGTTTTGTAACAAAAAAAAAAAAAAAAAAAAAAAAACAAATAATGTTTAATGTTATTCTTCTTATAATGCTAATAATTTATCCACTATTATTTAAATTCTTTTCGTCGCATAAAAAAGTGATTCTATTCTTGACAAATATTTTAATGGTTAGATACTTCAGAATCTTAATCCTATTTCGTTGTATTACCAATTATCGACATCAATTTAGTTTATCATTAGATATTATGAAATTTTTAATATCCTTCTTTTACAATAATTTATTTGAATTTTATACAAAAAACTCTTTAATGGCAAACAAAAAACTAAATTTAACTATTGCTCAAAATAAAAAGCGTTAAATTAACTTACCTTCGATGTTGAATCGTTATTAAAAGTTGGTAGTGAATAAATTTAATCGGTCACCCATAAAAGTACTTAGCAACAGCAGCAAATGCTCCTTGACTTGGAAGATTGCCCGATTGCGCGCACGAGAACGATTTCAGCGTCGGTGTTTATTATTATGCAACTAATGTATAAAATCGCTTTTTAATTTGTAAAATATTTATTGCATTTGAAAAAAAAAAAAAAAAAAAAAAAAAAATTAAAAAATCCAAGTTTATAAATGTATTATATTTTAATTTATAATTAAAAAATAAAAATAGTAAAAAATATTTTTTATTTAAAATTATAAATCAAAATTTAAAAGAAAAATTTGTCATCGTGTTAAATAAATTAAATATCTATAAATTAATTATTTTTCTAAGTTAAATATTTTTTTATTTATTTTTTAAGTTAAATCAAATTGAATTTTATCCGATAATGATATCAAATATTCGATAAAACACTGTAATTTATTGTACTTTTCGTTAAACGTTCATGTTATTCATAATATTACGTCGAGCTAACTGCATTAAAAAATTAACCCAATTAGATTACGACTTATAACGACTTAATAGGTCGAAACGATTAGTTATCTTACTTAATTCACGTGTTACCTACTTGATTTTTACAAGTGTATACAATCTAATCAGATCAAAACAAACCCTAAAAATCTCCTCTCGTTATCCTATATCTCCAACGGAATTGAAAATTCTCGCGACCAAAATGACGCTCGCGCTCGATGAATTTTGAAACACGAAAATTCGTATCTCACTCGTGCAGCCGATAAGATAATTCTAACACGTACATTTTTCTCATCTTGAACGAAAGTTAATATAAATCAACTCCAGAAGTTATGGATACAATACACCTGCGTCTAACAGTGAAACTGATTAACAAAAGTTTATTAATTTCTAATTTCTTAGTAATAATCGCCGGCGTGCGATCGACGATTAATTTATCGGGAGTCTGGTAGTTTCCAAATGGGATTTTTGTATCTGCTTCGTCGATGGCTGGATACAAAATTTTTTTTTATCGAGTAAAATAGCGTAAATTTTCCTAATCACTGTAAATGTGATATTTACCATGTAAATAAAAAAAAAAAAAAAAAAAAAAAAAAATCATCGTATAAATATTCGTTTTGTATAAATTAAAATATCGTCAAAATAAACTTAGATCACAAGCTTTTTTTTTTTCCATTCTCATTTCTTTCATTAAATTTTATTAATCTACGTGAATTTAAATTAACGAGAGAACTAATTCATCTAAAACGAAGCCAAGCTCGAGACATGTGTACGAAACAATGTAAATGTCACGTTGGCAACGTGACATGTTGCGAATGAAAGTGCATCGTTCATCGCGTTATTCGAAACCGCGTGAGTGAAATTTTTTCCGAATTTAAAATTATTAAATGCTGACGCCGAGTGCCGATTGTTTTCTCGTACGACTGAGCAAGGCTTTTTTTTTTTTTACCGGAATTGAAATTAAAAAGTTTTTTTTTCTTTTTTTTTTTTTTTTTTTTTTTTTTTTTTTTTTTTTTTTTTTTCAATACACCGAGTGTGGGTGTTGCAATCTTTGTAATTCTCTTTTGCTGCCTCATAGCATTGTTGTATTAATAACATTTTTTAGGACTCTCGTTGTGTTATATTCAGCAAGTTTCAGATGAAAATTTTTTAATATCGTGCGATATTTTTTAATGGCTTTAGTTTACAACGAAAAGTAATAATGAATGTAAATAAAAAAATAACATTAAAAAGTTACTTTTTTAATTTAACGCATTACAAGAAAATGCAATTGGAAAACATCTGCATTTGGTATAAATGTAAGTTTGTTTCATTTTTGCATAAACGAATAAAGTAAAAAGTTAAATTCCAAATATAATTAATAAAATACTATCGTAAAATTTATTCAAATAAATATCAAATTGCATACAATTACTACTGCGAATAATTAATAAGTATTAATTGAATAACTTGTATAAAAACAAAAAAAACAAAAAAAAAAAACAATTCGAATAATTTGAGGAATAAAAAATGATATTTAAATAAACAAATGGAAAACATACTTATCTATAAATTAGATTAAAACGATTTACTTCTTCGTGTCGATTATTAAATCGAGGCTTTTCCGTTAATCTTCCATTAAGAGAAAAGGGAAAAAAAAATTCTCTGATAATACAAAAGGAGGACAATAACGGTATAAAGAGAATGAACAATGGGGGATAAATAGAAGAAAGAGCAAAGGTCCAATTCTCTTGTCGCTGGAAAATAGAGGAGGAGATAAAGGAGGAGGAGAAAAATAGAAAGGGAAAAGGAACGTGTAGTTCGTTAAAAATAGTGTATTATGAAAGTCGCGAGATAAAGCAAACAGTTTATTAGTCGATTTGCTCACAATAGTCGTAAAATATATGTAATCGTTTCAACGGGTAAACGAATGTGTGTGCCGCCGCTGCCGCCGTCGCCGCTGCTTTTGTTGTTGCGTTGTTTCTGCGATCGTGACAATTTTTTTTTTTTTTTTTTTTTTTTTTTTTTTTTTTTTCTTTCGTCTCACCACCTGTGTACGTATTAAGATGTCGTTTGTATCGTTTTCACAGCTTCCGCGCGATTATTTTTCGTGTCGCGATCATTTTTCGTATCGAGATCGTTGATAATAAATTGTCACCGATTCGTGCGGTTTTATGCTTCTATATATAATACATTCATATATTGCATCTTGAGTTCTTTCTGTTGCTAAAATGGCACGTGTCGTTATTGTAATTGTTGTTGTTACGTGGAAAGAAAATATAACATTGGAGTTCAAGAGCGACTGATAAACTCGCTTTTTTCGATTTTTTCGTTTTTTTTTTGTCATACGTTTCTTCGATAAATTGTTGTTTTTTTTTTTTTTTTTGTTTTTTTTTTTTTGTTTTTGTGACTTCGTGTGTATTTGTTATTTATTTATTTTTTTTTTTTCACTTTTATTCACGTTTTAACAGAAAGTTCCCAGTAACGTTTTCTTATAACTTCTTATACATGGCAGTCGAAGCTGTTTTCGGTATTACGTACATACATAGTCTCCATTCGCTTTGTATCTTTTCATCTTTTGTCTCTTTTATTTCGTTCGTGACAGTACCGCGAAACGAAAAAGAAAGAAAAAACAAAAAAAAAAATTATTGCTTTTCATTCGGCGCTCATTCGACGACATCGACATCAGGTGAACATAATAGAAATAAAAAATGAAAATCGTAAATATCCCGATACAATTCGGCTATTATATATATTTGAAAGGAAAAAGAATTGAATTGTGGCGATTGAATTTTTATCTAATTCGAATTACCTCTCCACGTTCAATTTATCTGGAGAAAATACCGATTTCTTTTCAGCGTCATTTGCTCGTAATTTCACCTGCAATCGATATCGTCGCTCGTTCGCAACAAAGAAGAAGAAGAAGAAGAAGAAGAAGAAGAAGAAGAGAAAAAAGAAGAAGTATAACAAAAAGAGCTCGCGAAACGATAAAGCCAATAACGGAGAAATCGAGCGCGATAACTGCCAGGCGACCGGAAGTATCTTTCACCCGAGTTTCGTAAATCCAATCGAACTCGACGTAATCGCGACTAATCGTAGTCCTCCTTCGGTTCCACGATATATGTATGTACTTGTACACATAGATGTTCCGAGGGACTCAAGTTTTCGCGATTATAACGAGTCCGATCGACGATTTCGCGAATTTCGCGATGCTCGATTTCCGATCGGCAAGCCACCGGCGCTCTTTTTCTTTAATATTATTTTCTTTCTTTTTTTTTTTTTTTTTTTTCTTTTTTTGTTTTTTTCGTTTTCTATAAACTTTTTTGCTTTAATAATATTTTTTCATTGTTTTCATTTTTTTTAAACTTGCTTGTATTAACAACATCAACTTTTATTTATTATAATATTAATATTATCATTAATATATATATATATTTATATCGCTTTTATACTTTATAAAAATTCAATGAATATAATCGTCAACGTAAATAATTGTCTCGGCGGTTAAATTTAAAATAAGTGCAAAGTCCGCAATTATCGTCATCGTTTTACCGATCATCATATCCTTATCATCAAATCGACGTTGCAGTTTCATTCGAAAGTTACGCACATTCGCAGCGGGAATTGCAATCGAAGTACAATTATTGATATATAACATACGACGATCTTGCTTGACTATCGTTAAAATCTATTAGGATTTCGACTACAGTGCGGATTAATCTATAACGATCGAATTAATCATTTATTTTTATTATTATTATTATTATTATTATTATTATTATTATAATTATTACACTTTTTTTTCGTTTTTTTTTCATATATATATATATATATATGTATATATATATTTTTTTTTTTAAATGCTCTAAGTCGACTCGCTTGTGATTTAGGTTCTACAGAATTTCGAGAGCTCCGTAAACTCGACGCAAGCTCACTTGACGGACAATCATATTCGAAAAATCTTGTTTTAATTTGGTTTATTTATTTATTTATTTATTTATTTATTTATTTATTTTTTTTTTTTTCTATAACGTTTATTATTTTTGGTCGCCTCAACGTTCCTCGAACGTTAACTAAAGCAAAACTATGTATATTGCAGTTACAACGTCGTCTTTTTCTCTTACTCTCAGGCAGACGTTCGGTATAAACGTAATGGAATTTAGCCTCGAATCGATGGAATACTTTGAAAATTAATCGCTTGTAATATTAAAAAATTCTCGTGAATAAAAAAAAAAAAAAAAAAAAAAAAAAAAAAAAATTGAATAAAAATTTCCTCATGTTGAAGGAGGTTAAATCGAAAGACAACATTTACTTGCACAGTATCCACAAACTATTTTTTGGTTCAACGTTAAAATCAATAATATTAGTTACCGATCCAGAGTCGATTTGACACCGGATTTTTAATTAATTTAACTAAGACCATTGGATTTTTACTTGAACTTCCAAAATAATCCGTAGTTACTGAACAGGTAAAAATAATCTTTTATCCTCATCATTTCAACAACTTAATATCGATAACGTGACAACATGTTATATATACGTTTAAATTAAAATTTTATGGTGCAACGATATAATATTTATCATCGATTCGAGGCTTTACAAAACGCATTTTAATGAAATTATATTCTAAGGTAACGAAACGATATATCTGCTGGAAAATGTAGGCTCAACTTTTAACGCTCTTGCGTAATTCATAATTGAATCAATTCAATCAATGATAAAAGAAAAAAAAAAATAAATAAAAAAAAGGCAATATATCAAATTCTAAATAGCACCTCGCGCTCGAATCGCGCACATTTTTATAAAAAGAAATAAATTTATAGCGAAACGATAATTAACGAACGCGTACGCATGCTAATGAGCTAGAGAAAGAGAATAAGATAGATAGATAAAGAGAGAGGTTCCATTTTTTCAATTATTGCAGACGATCAACGAGGACACGTGCAACATGGATAGTAGGACAACAAACTCGATATTCCTCCATTTTCCAAAGCCGATCCAGCGAATTCTCAAAGGACGATAAGGTTAAGGGCTGAAGGAGAGGGGAGGAGGGAGTATGAGGCGATAATTATAATTAAGGAAAGGACGTAATCATCTAATTTCTACCTAAAAAGGAAGAAAAACCAAAAAAAAAAAAAAAAAAAAAAGAAGAAAAAAAAAATTGTAAACAAAACGAGATAATCGTTATATCTCGGTGACGCAGGCGACGCAGTTTAAAAAACCCATCGTAATCGGTGGTTAGGTCTCTAGCAGCCGACCTGGTGCAACATCGTCCCTAGCCGAAAGACGCGCATCCAGGCGAACATGTCGGTGGAGAGCGGACGGCAGGTGAGAGATCGTCGCGCGGCGCTGGTCGATTGACCGGCCGCCGCCGATGCCGCGGATGCGCTACGTTGCAATGCCGATGCCGCGCGTGACGGCGTCGCGTTCACCGAACTCATCTCGCTCTCGGATTTACCTTCCTTTTGCTGTTGCTGCTGCTGCTGGGGCGAGTATTTCATTCTGTGGAGTTGAGAAAATAAACGCTTTTTCGCATGTTTTTATTTTTTTTTTTTTTTTTTTTTTTTTTTTTGAGGGGGGGGGCAGAGAGGGAATGTTTTGGTTGGTTTCTAGTGAGTGAGTAATTGCTTTAGCAAATTTATTGGTTTTAACGTTTTTGTGAGCTGGTTAAATATTCTTGATATTATATTTTGATTAGCTTTTTAAATATTCTACAAACAGCATTTTATTGATTATCGGTTTTCAAATGATTTTTCAAAGACAAAAATCATATCCGTAGAATAAAATAAATGAAACGTTTCGCATGAAAACTTTAAAATGATATCGAACGATTTGCATTCGACCAGACGTCGATAAATAATTTAATATTTAATGAAGTTGAACGATCAAACGTTATATATGTTACGCATTACACGTGACGTAAAATTAAATGTCCATGGCAATGGACTTTAAACGATAACTCACGAGGTTATTGATTGATTTACATGCCGACTAAAAATGTTAGCTTGACTTTATGAATTTGCCGATAAGCGAAATATTATATTGCCGATTATTTTAAACAAAAATTTCATGGATTTATTTATTTGCTCAAAATTTCGAGTTTATTTTAATATAAAAATGATTGTTTTTTAATTTTTTATTTGTGACACGTGCAAGTAAACGCGTAAATAATTGCAGGCGAAAAGTTTTTTAAAAGCCAGAATACAAGTTTCAAGTGCACAATGAATAAAACAATTTTTACCCGTAACGCAAAAGAAATTACTGTTATTAAATAATCAATATGCGTGGGATTAGAAGCACAATGATTAAGGGATTTTTTTTTTTTTTTTTTTTTTTTTTATTATTAATCAAATAAACTTTAACTGCACAGAAATGTCATCAAAACTTCGTATGCATATAACATAAAGTACGTATTGATTTTCAATTAAAAGGGTATATTATTAGATTTCTATTTTACAAACGAATACACGTAGATTTGTATATAATTGATGATGTTAAAAATAATTTTTATCCTTTTACGTTATTTAAAATAATTATTTTTGTTAAAGAAGATTAAAATATAAATTATTGGCAAGTAAGCGTATCGTGTTTACATTTTTTATTTTTAATGATCGAATGTAGAAATACTATTTTCGTTGCAATTATTAAATCAATAAAACTGTTTGGATAAAGCATTACGTTTTATTTTTCCTTTAACATTAGTTTTATAAAGTAACAATAGCGATTAAGCATTATTTTTTTAAATAAAAACAATCGAATCTCTGTATACACAATGAATTGATAAATTTTAAATAATCATTTTTCACGTATCCTTGTGCGTTTAATTACGTAATACTTTATTCCTCAAACATAAATCGTTCCTTGTAACTGAATAGACAACATTAAACAATATAGATCGCACATGCAATTCTCATAATTTTTCACACACAATAAGCAAAAGAAAATATATAAAAGAATATAAACAAACGGTTGGATATCCAATTAACACACTACGATTCATTAAATCAAAATAATGTACCTTCTCCCGTTAACAATTTTCTCCTTGCACTTCTTCAATCTTACGAGAATCAGAGAAATTCCCCCCGTAGATATCATGTCTTTACTAAAATATAATCGAAAATATGAAAAAAAAAAAAAAAAAAAAAAAACAACAACAACAACCAACTCAAGAAAACACCCACAAAGCGTTTCTTAGAATTTTTTCGTTCGTAAAAATAACGATAAAAAAATAAAAAAAAAACCGAAGTACACACCACACAACGTTGGGTTAGCGGGTTGACCGCCACGAACTAACTGAATAAAGTCGCTCTCTTTGTCGTTCACGAGACCTGGTCACGGCCGGCCCGACGTGACTTATCTATACATCTATCGCGTGTACGTATATTGCACGAGGTAAAACGCGCCTCCAACTTTGCTCTGTACGTATACCATTAGCCGAGAAAGAGAGAGAGAGAGAGAGAGAGAGAGAGAGAGCGAGAGAGAGAGAGAGAGAGAGAGAGGAGGAAGGCAAACACGCGCGCGCGCGCGTCCCTTGCGAGTTGGAACGGTTTGGGTTATTCTCCCGGGGTTTTGGGGTTTTGATTAGCGATGCACCTGCGGTCGCCGATGATAATGCCAGAAATGGGGATTTTGACCCGAGAATTTGAACGACGAACGTAAAGAGGTCGAAATGCTGCGTGGTTGTTTAAATTTTTAACGAAAATATAAATTGCGATTGCAGCGTTGTGAATAATTTTTAATAATATTAGATTGGTATGCGCTTGTTAATTTTAAGACGGCTTAAAGGTATTGTAAATTTTGTTAAAACCTTGCGCGAGTTTTAAAGTAAAAATAGATCGAGTTGGTGTTCCGTTCAATGTCGCAAAGACGCGGTTTCTCGTCAGAAATTTAATGCTTGTTTGAGAAAAATAATTTAAATAAAAAGTCAAGCATTAAAAATTTTACTTCAATTTTATTTTGAAAAATTAATTAAACGTTTTTTTCATCGTTATGTAATAATAACCGTATTTTGAATAAAAGAAAAAAAATATTTTTACACCCGCGTGTAAAAATGTATAAATTAATCACCGCTAATAAAATTAACATCAATCAAAGTCCGATGAACGAACAAACTTAAAAAAAATTAATACCACTTAAGCAGTTTATTTTATCTTAAAAAAAAAAAAATAGGAATAGTTTAAGTAATGCGATAGATTTACCTTATTAAAGTTTCTCCAACGTTATTTATTAAAACGCGTTAGCGTGTATTATCGCAACGAAAACATCCCGCGACTCTTGCCAATTGCGTCGTATGCGTTCTATTAATTTTTTTCCTTTCTTTTAATTTTTTTTTTTTTATTTTTTTCTTTTCCATAATATCGTGCGTCTGCACATGGTTGGATATCAAAGTTTTTCTTACACGAAGAAATTCTAGTTACAAACGCATAAATATCTCGTCCCGAGTGAGATATGCGATAGATGATATGCGTCATTGTAATTTCATACGATAGAATTGATGAAAGTTCTATGTATTAAATTTAAAGTAAAAGTTTCAACGTTGTTACGAATGTTTTTTTTTTTTTTTTTTTTTTTTTTTTTTTTTCTAATTATTACAAAATGCATGAAAATGTTTATTCGTTGTACTTTCTGATTGACGCGTAAAATTATACAAACAAGTTGTTACGTAGGTAGAATTTCCGTTATCGATCGTATATTTTATATTTTTTTTTTTTTTTTTTTTTTTTTTTTTCCATATGCTTTTGTTGATTCACCGATTATTTAACCACCGTAGTTAAAAAAAAAAGTATATCGTTTATCACGTATATTTTCATTTTACACTTTAATTATCCGAGGGAAATATTTTGCGATGAAAGTATCAACTTTTATAGCTGTCGTAAAGTATGCGATTTATAAAACGAGGAAGTTTAAAAAAAAAAAAAAAAAAGGATTAAAATACGATGAATCGTAAAAGTTTTTACTAGCGAGGACAAACATTTTATGAAAATAGTTTCTATAAAAAAAAATATGTAACTTGTAACCTCCGTCATTTTTCTTCCCGCATTCTTATAAAATTTAAAGTTCAAAGAAATGCAACTCAAATACGTCTAAATTCAAAAAATAAAAATAAAATAAACAATTAACAATAAAAATAAACGATACAGTACAATAACCTTATTAATTTTCACACAGTAAACGAGTAAAAAAAAAAAAAAGTTTTCACTTACTTGATAAGACCGAAGCGCGAAACTAATACAACACACCTACGTCGTACCGAGCGCAATCACAGACTGTCCGTAACGGAGAAGCTTCCATACAACTCCTCGCGCGCGCGCGCGCGTGCGGGTATTAACTCACGAAAACGAGTGCTATGTAAATTCTATACGTGAATGTAAGCGTGTGCGATGTGTTAGCGCGCGTGCAAGAGTATGAAGTAGTAATACGGAATGACGAATCGCAGGCACGAAATCCGGGTTACGCATACATATAAGCACACTCTCACACACACTCATACATACACACACACACACGCACACATATATGCGCGCACGCATTGCGTTACATATATATGCACACGTATGTATGCGTAATCGTGCCCATATAAGTATACAGCCGTCTCTTTCTCTCTCGCTCTCTCTCTCTCTCTCTCTCTCTGTTTCTCGAGAGCGCGATATCGCGAGAACTATGGAGCATTGACATTTTCTCTTATAGACATGTGTATGTGCAGCTAGCTGCTCTTGTTTGTACGCGTGCACAAGCGAGGCTTGTACATACACGTATGCACGCGAGTTACTTAGTTCTGTAAGTGTGCGCGAACGATTTATATTATATTATTGTTGTTCTTTGACTTACGAGATAGAAAAAAGAAAGGAGGAGGGGGGGGGGGGGGGGGCAAAGAAAAAGAAAAGTTTTTCGGTTACGTAAAAAATCATGCCGCTGTTCTTTCTTCGCTTTCAAGCTGTTCGTGCGCGGCAGTGCGCGCGAGAAATTTATACATAATTCATATTGTTTAATTTATTCCTTCTTCCTTTTTTTTTACTCCTTTTTTTTTTTTCATCCGCGAATGTTTTATTTCCGCGTATTATTTCGCGAAAATAATTCACGCGTAAAAGAAAAAAAAGTAACGCACGCGCACGGTTAGGTAATATTTTGGTCTCACCAATATAATCACGGCTAATTTTCCAATGGACAATATCACGATAATGTTGGAACGTTTAACACGACGATTAAACAACAACAGCCACGTGTGTACACCGACGAATGATTTTTCGTCATTTACGCGACGACTTTTAAAAATACGAAGCTCTCGGACTACCGACGGACTTAATTTAAGCCTCGTCTTTTCACAAGGTTTTTCATCCAAGGTTATACCAACTAAGCCTGATTAAAAAAAATTTCCGCAACTCCCGGCCAACCCCAGCCGACGTTATTATACAATCTCGTTATATTTATATTTTCCTTTTCTCTCTCTCTCTCTCTCTCTCTCTCTCTCTCTCTCTCTTTAACATCGTTATCTTGAAATAATGCATGGAGTAAGGAGAAATGAAATGGTTTCTTTCTTTTCAACTTTTTTTTCAGTTTTAAGTACAAAAATTTACTCTGTGGTGATTCAAAATACCCAATTATTTTTGTAACAAATGCAACCATTAAAATACAAAAATTTACGCGAAAAGTAATGAATTTTATTTTTATTAATAAACTAAAAAAACAATTAAAATTTACATTTAATATTAAAAACATTTTCATAATAAGCTCTGTATTTCCTCTCAATAATTTAACAACTACCATCCTCACTCCAAAGAAAAAAAAAAAAAAAAAAAAAATTCGGAAGCTCAATAATGAATAGCGCCCGAATGTTCAATTTCCTCCTATATACACATAAAAACCCGCGCTCATCCTCGTTTATCCACCTCGGCTAACAAACGGATGGCGCGAAGCGACACGCGCGTGTCGGCTGCATATAATATATATATATATATATACATGTTTACCCGAGAGATCGGCACCGGAGTTTACCGGTTGCAATCGGGTGCGTTTAGTCTTTTCAACGGCGCGTAGCTATCTCTGCGCGGAATTAGGTCGCGCCTCTTATTGGGTCTACATATATATTCACGAGACGTGTCAAGCGTGCAGAGATTTCTTTTTCTTTTCTTTCCTTTTCTTTTTATTTTATTTTTTATTTTTTATTTTTTTTTTTTTATTTTTTTTTATTTTTTCACGAAGATCGATGTAATCGAGCTTGATAAGCGATACCTTGCAGATACCAGGGATTGATTTCACCGGGAGAGCCTTTCACGCGATGCCAATTAACGCGCGCCGATGGTTATTTGCCTCGTGTAGGCGGTTATGTCGAGGGAGTGTCTTCTACTTACCTCCCCCTGTTACTGCTTGTTGAATATCGTAGTAATTGGGTGTCAAATTTGATGGTGTTGGTTAAACTCGTTGATGTGAAAGATTTTTTTAAGACTTTCGGTCGTTTTCTCATTTATTGTATTTTAAGAGTAAAATTATTTAGCTTTTCATCGTTATTAGAAACTAGTCATATATCGACGTTAAAGATTTATGATTAACCTTAAACAAAATGTGTCGATATTATCAAATATGGTCCAATTAAAAGTATGTTAATGAAGTTTATAATTTTTTTCCGTTCAATTATTTTTAATGGATTCTTTTGAAAAATTGTTTCATTTAATTATTTTTAATAATTCAATTTCAAATGGCAATTTAATAAATATGAATGAAATAAGTGACACCGTTTTTAAATATTTTACGTGGTATTAAACAAGCATATTTAAAAAAAGAAATCCATACCTTTATATCATAAAATCCGATTAATCTCTTTTTAAATGGAAATTCATTAAGAAATCGCATTAAAGTATTGAAGTATCCAATCGATATATCAATAATAATATAGTCGATTCAACATTCACGCGTATATCGCCAATTTATTTTCACCCAAACTTGAACCAGTTTGCGCTTTAAGCAACGACTATTTGTTTATATCGTATCGTTATGCAATGAGAACGAGAGAGCGAAAAGCGTTACAAAACCGTTTTATCATTGAATGCGACACGACAACGAGGACAGATTAACGAAATATAAAAAATCCGTCAATCGCAGTTTGTCTTACTAGAGCGTGGCTTTATCTCCTTGCGAGCGTTTTCGTACCCTCGTTATGCGCGCGACAACAATCGTTGCCTCGACGAACATCGTCTCGTACGTTCGTTTATACACGAGCGAGCTTAAATTATATATGTATATAACGATATTCACGTGTAATATAGTGTTGTAGAATATCGAGACAACAGCCATCTCTCTTTCTCTCTTCTGCATTTTCTTCGTCTACTCTTTCATCTATTGTATTGTACAGACGCGATTAACACTTGCACCGAGAGGCAGTTATTCGTGTTAACTACGACGATGACGGCTACGGTCGGGCGTTTGATTTTTCTCGGCAATTACGGCTCCGTTTGGTTTTCTTTACGACTCGCCGGTTTACCGATTACGAGCGATCATTTTTATTTATAGATAATGGGTCATTGTCTTTTTAATTTGCGGCGTTGAGAATATCTAATTGACTTTATGTCTCGTTATTATAGAAAATTATAATGTTAATAACGATGATATCAAGAGTTGATTTGATTTTTAAAGCGTCGTTTAAGTGCATCGTGATTTGTTTAAACTAATGCGAATAATTTATCTCGAGTTATATTAATCGTCGATTTGTGTGTCGATAAATGTTCGTTTTAGATAAATATTAATCGTCTTTTGCAATTTAATAAAAGCTCTGCTGATAATAATCAGATTTATTCAAATTACGTCGAAGAATTAATTTAAAATTGATGGCAAATTATAGCCAATTAAACTTTCACGTCTGTTTAACTTGACTTACAACTTTTTTAACTACTGAACTTCCTAAAGGTTTTTACCTTTAATTAAATTCTGATATTTACATAAACGCACAAGAAAAAGAAAAAAAAAAAAAAGAAAAAAAAAAAAGAAAAATAATCCCATCAATTCGTCGCATCGGAAATTTTACAAACTCTTTTCACTCGAGCGAATTAATCACTTCGACGAACGTCCGTTTTCTCTCTCTCTCTCTCTTTCTCTTTCTCTTGGCAGTTCGTTTGCAAAATTTATACGAACGAGATCCGATAAACATCGTAGGCAGTCGGAGGCGTCTCATTATTCAATCGATAATCAATTATCCCCGTCGAGCCAAGGTGTCTCGCTCGCCCGTTTACAATTTCAATCGTCGTTCATCAACTTTGTATATACGCACGCGGAAACGCAACGATTCTATCCCAAAACGTTTAAGTTCGAGGATATTTTCGTCTTAAGGTTATAAAAGAAGAATACGATCTCGTAAAAGTAATTTTCGATCGTTAAAAACTTTGGGCTTTGCGCGGTGACAATCGACTCGTTAACGGGCGACGCTTTAGTCTCTCGGTTTGATTTTACCGTAACGATAATAAACGTACGACGTTTTTAAATAAATCCCGATACGATTTGTTTACGATATTGCGCGTTTTTGATAAAATTTAAAGCGAATGAAACGTTATGATTTTTCGTTTCCTGCGTTATCTTTAACGACGCCCAAGGATTTTTAACTACGCCAGAAAATTAAAGGATACCGTAAAAATATTATGTATTATTTATTATGTCACAAGCATAAATATTTTCATACGTTGAAAAAATATTATTACAGTTTCGCGTCCGATACTTTTAAAACAAAAGTTATGTTTACATTTTCTTTTCTTTTCTTTTTTTTTTTTTTTTATACGGGGAAACGAATCGCATGCTTACATTTGCATGTGCATGTTTATACGTCGTAAAACTTTTTAGCGGCTGTACTTAAGAAAAAAAAAAAAAAAAATGTGTTAATGTATTCAAATGAAGCGATGATAATAGCGATTCGAGCTATGACTAATTAAACATATTTTTTTTTTTTTTTTTTTTTTTTTAAAAGATATTCATTCTTAAAATTGTATGATTAATAATTATTTCGAGGTAATTTATAATAGTTTTCGTTGTTTTGAAAATTATCATATTTTATACGGTAATGATTATATTTTTTCATTATGTCGTTCGTATACATTATTTTTATTTTCTAACTAGTGCAATGTAAAAACAAGTTGTATATTGCTAAATATAAGGTTAAATTAATCTTTGCAATTAGGGGATTCAAATATTAATATTGATACATTCATTCTTGGGCAATCCATAATTTTTAATTTTCCATAAACAATATTATTCGACATTCAACGAAAAACAATCATTTCAATAAGACTAACATTTATTCTGATAATAAAGCGCAAGTTTTCTATATCTTTAAGCAAATTTCCATAAAATTTATCCGCTCAACGATTTTACAAACGTAAATAAATTATGCGTACATATACAAGCGTTTAAATAAATTACAAAAACGTTCGAACGGATACTCAATTTTAAGTTTTTAAAACGAACGATAAAACGAAAAAGAAAGCAAAAACGATCGCCAAAATTGAATTTTCATCGTGATTGACGAATGCCTTTTTCATCGCACTTGCATTTTATTTTTTGTTAAGACGTTATATCGTTAATAAACCGAACGAAATATCATATTTTAAAATTTAAAGCATCAAATATCGTCTATTTTATCATTTTTGTTTTAATCTTTGCATGACCCATTTACGTCATGTAACGTTATTTTCATTCTAAACAGTTTAACATTTTCATAAGGCATCGATAATTCGACGAGACATTTTCACAATCAATTAACGTCGATAAAATCAACTTATCAAACTCGCGCGCACTTCGACGTTCGATAAATAATTACTTTTTTTTTTTTCTAATGAACAATTTTAATGTAGTGGTTTTAACTTATAAAAAAGAAAAAGAGCCACTCCAATCGTTTCTTTCTTTGCAATATTTCTAATTCGCCGAAAGATAAAAATAAAAAAAGACACAAAAACCGCTTCCAGCGCTGTACTTACATTCTCTCGTAATCTTCAATAGTTCTACCTAAAAAATTTAGGACACGATCTTCTCTCTCTCTCTCTTTTTTTATATACTTACATCCTTGAAACATACACCCACGCTCCATCAAAAGAGAGCGAGAGAGAGAGAGAGAGAGTCGAGACGAGATGCAAAGCGGGAAAGATCGTTGGCGCACGCGCCGCGCCCAATCAGCTGATTCCCTAGACCTACTTTTTCTATTCTCTCTCTCTCTCTCTCTCTCTCTCTCTGGCACGATGCAGCAGCTCAGCCTCTTTCGTCTTCTACATATCAACACACACGCGTGTGCGATGTCACCCGCGAGCCGCGCGTATCTTCATTTCGCTCGTAGGTACACAGCTTCCGAAATACTCCCACACGCGTACGAATAACAGCGAGAAATCGCCGAGGGATATGCTGGAATAGAAAGAGAGAAGAAGCGCGAAGGGCACAAAGCGTACATAACGTGGTAGGAAGGGAAGAGGGGGGGGGGGGGGGGAAGAGAGGGACGACGACGACGACGACGACGACGACGACGTAACGTCGCTCTTTGTCCTAAATTTCGCTCGAGGTCGTCCGAGTCTCACATGTACACGGGCTCGATTATGTGTAACCTCGCGCACGTACACGCATACGTGCACGCGTATTCGCTGCTTCTACCTATACCTATCTTCTCCTTCTCCTCCTCCTCCTCTTTCCCTTTCTGCCTCTATGTACAGCTGCAGGCGCGCTTACACTAGGTGTTGCGACGACGCGACCGCGCCTCTACCTGAATTTTTCTTTTTTCGTTTTGCTTTTTTGTATGCTGTTGTAGCTTTGTTTTACACGAGAGAGAGAGAGAGGATTATCATAAACTTTTTAAGGGATGCACTTGTGTATTCATTGCATTTTTCCTCTTATTTCTTTGCTTTTTATCGTTGTTGTTTATATTTTCGTCGTAGTCGAGGTGCGAATCATAAGGAATACAGAAGCAGTTGCATATGCATATATATATATATGCAAACGTTGGAATGTAAAATTTTGTAGTTTGATGCATTTCGCATTTATGTTATTGCATACACGTAAATTCTTGAAACATTTATTTATTCGCTTGGTCCGCGTCGTAAATTTAATAACAAAGATATATCGAAATAAATTTATATCGAAATTTTAGAATATATAATTATTTATAGAAAAAATTTTTAAATTTATATTATAAAATATAAATCTAAAACGAAAAAGCATTCCGTTAACCTTAAAAACGCATCGATAACGCAATACTTTTTTCGACCGCTTGGACCACACCGGATTACCGTAAGTTGACTCTCACCACTTTCTTTTTAAATTCAACTCTTCGATCCATCTTTCTCCTTATAAGTCGCGACCGAAGAGAAGCGTACGCACTTGAGATTTCTCAAAGCGTGAATTTTAATAAACGCAGTGATGTAAGTTAGAAAATTAGAAGAAATCAAGAAAAATTGAATGTTGAAATAATGCTCTTCTCATATAGATAAAGTAATAAAAAAAAAATAAAAAAAAAAAGTTAGCGGCGTTTATTAAATTTATATAATTTATATTAATTCAATTTTTATAAAAATGACTTCGCATTTAATTTATTTTTAACGAATAAAAATTATTAAAAAAATGTTGACCTACTGTACTTTTTTCATACGAATAGTTAAAATACGCATTTAATAACTCGTTTTTAAAATTCTTATAATCTAATGCGATAACGCGACATTTAATCCCGAAAATAATGCCTTTATCTCGGACTAAATTAAATTTAAAGAAATGTTTTGCTTCCCGAACTACGAGAAAAGTGATTAAATTTTAATACCTCGACAAAAATCCTCTTACTCCGTGAAACTTCTTTCATTATAAGCTCTCCTCTCTCTCTCTCTCTCTCTCTCTTTCTTTCGTTGGCGCATACACGCGTACACATTACTTTCCATTTATTTCGAGCTTTTTTCCGTCCTACTATTTTATTTAACAATTCGCACAAAGAAATCAACGAGTTAAATTACTCGCGGAAAAAAAAACTGTCGCTCCCATCTCCATACCTACCTTTTACGAAGAGAAAAAAAAAAAAAGAAAAAAATAAAGCAGAAAATAAAGAACATAAAATTCTTTCGTTGGGAAAATATTTCACGAGCTGTGACGTTTCAAAAATTAATCCATTAATAACGAAACACGCCCTCTTACTTTACAACTCGTTTATTTATTTACACTATTTTCGCGATCCAAGAACGCGCAAAGCGTTATATCGCTTCGCGGTAGAAGATTATACGATTTTTCATCATTAAGCCGTTAACTACGCGTAATATAACACGAAATGACAATTCCCGAGAGATTATCGTTCCCCTTTCTTTGTACAACGTCCTCGCGGATAGTATAAAGAGAGGAAATGAAACGTTATAACGTTACATAACACTTAACGGCATTGAGAATGTATACGAATATTGTGAGCGATATTCATAAATAATGACGTCGGTAAAAATTCACTGCGTAAAGCTGGATTTTGTACTATATTACGTATAATGGAAAGTCGAGCTTTTGTGACAGATTATCAGCTTGATATAAACGAGCGTTTACTTTGTTTTAAATTTTAATGCACCCGCATCCCCTTCCCCTCTTCTCTCTCTCTCTCTCTCTCTCTCTCTCTCTCTCCTCCCGCATACACGAAGAGAGTCAATTAACATTTCAAGCGTTTTATGCGCGTATAAATGTTTGAAAGTGCTTCGAGCTCACGGAAAAAATAATAATTATTTCACGAGTTATAATTTAATCTTACTTAGCGCGATATCATTTCGTTTTACTCGTGAAAATGCACGTCGGTAATCGATTAAAGAAGCGCTTTCGAAAGCTTTTAGGCGGTTCGCTTAAATTCATTATTTCTCGCGATACCAATAACGCTATTTATCGAGCGCGAACCCATTGCATCTACCGACCCTTTAAAGTCTACATCATGCAGCTCGGTTTTAAGATTCGCGCGAATGATTTTTTTCCGATTTTCTCTCGAAAGCACGTATACATGCTAAGGCTCGGTGAAACGATTGAGAAAATTTTTTAACGAGGCATGAGACGTCGAGAGGCTGTTTACCTTGGAGGTTTCGTATACTCGTGCATCGATTCTTAACCCTCGTCGATTTTTGCTCTCTCTCTCTCTCTCTAGAATGTCGCGAACCTTTTGTGACTGATTGATTCCCTTTTTTTCTTTCTTCTTTCTTTTTGTTTTATTTCTTTTCTTTTGTTTTGCTTTTTTTTTTCTTCTATTATCGGTATTGTTACCATTAGAAACGAGTCGCGGAGTCGTAATGATTGTACATTATAAAAATATAGCGTCGATCGTCGTACGAAAGATAAGCGGGAATGTATGGTTTTGCATTCGTTTTTTTTTTTTTTTTGTCGTTGCGCACTCGAGCCTTGCTTTTTATTTTCTCCGCCGTGTGCGTTTATTAGCGATGGTATTGATTGCTTTTATTTTTAGTCTCTCTCTCTCTCTGTTTATGGCGCAAAAAAACTCGAGTGGATTCAATGTGTACAATGTGTCTTTGGTTGAATGGATATATTTGTTACGTAACGTGGCTTTTAAGAAAAAAAAAAAAACACTTTTGCCCCGATATTATTTAACCTTTTTGTTTTTTTCCCGTGTACGTGCATATTTACAAAATTAATGTTATTAAGCGGGAAAAAGTTACGCGAATTTAACTTGCAAAATCTGAAACATATCAATATTTTGATAAGTGCGAGAGATACTGAATTAGTTTTTTTAGCTAATTTGATTTATAAGTAAAATGAATTTTTCATTTTGAAAATTACGATAAAAAATTATACTGGAAAATATGTAAAATAAACTTCATTAATTATGGAATAGAAAAAAAATTCCCATGAATATTTATACATCAATAAAATTGAGTAAAAGTACCTTTCGATAAATAATTTAAGAAAAAATCAAAGAATTTTTTTCTATTTCCAGCAAAAATTTAAATTAATTTTTCCGTGACATTTAAATTTTATCCAACTCGTTATAAAATCAAGCAAATTAGTATAATAATTTATTCATTGAATTTTTCATCGCATGAATTTGCAAGATTTCGTCCTGGTATTTAATCTACATCTTAAATGTAGAATTTTCAAATATTTTAAAATATAATTCACGATGAAATAATTTTCTTTTCTTTTTTTTTTTTTTTTTCTCATTTCATTCAAAATATATTCCAGAGTATGAAAAATAATCACAGAATTACTACGACTAATTCACGTTTCGTACATTATTAAAAAAGTACAAATATAACGCTGCCTCATTGTTATTCTTCTATCCAGTCATCGTAAAACATCGTTTAAAAACAAAAGGAAAAAAAAAACAAAGAACCGTTCTAAAAACAGTCTCCCATTCTCACATCGCGCTTTTAAATTACATTAATCCCGTAATTACTGAAAATTCACGGACAACAAGATACCGTAAATAGCGCGAAAACGGTATCTTTCCCATCGCTCGCAACGCTCGCTAAATTTTAAGTTTTTTTTTCTTTTTCTTTTTTTTTTTTTTTTTTTTTCTTTTCATCCTCAACCAACGACGCAATTCTTCGTAAAAAGCGTACGCCAAAAGTTGAAAAAAAAAAAAAAAAAAAAAAAAAAAATAACAAAAAACAAAATGACGTCCAAGCTGCCAAGTATACACGCACACTTGAAGCGCAAATTATCGAGAAGCGTCCGAGATTACGCATTCGTTTATGTATAAGACGTGACATCACTATCCTCAGATCGTTCTACTCTCTTCTCTCTCCATCTCTCTTTCGTTTCTTACACGCGCGAATTGTAATTAAATCCGCGCGGACTATTGGCCGACTTAATCCAACCGCGTTGTAAATATTGCGTAAGGGCTGACTTTATGTGCAGCGTAAAGTTTGACTTGGAATTTCTAAGCGTTCTCTTTTTATTTATATATACATATTTTTTTCTTTTTTTTTTTTTCGTGCTTTTTTTTATACATATGTGTACGTGTATGATTCGGCATTGTACTATTTATAACTGAGTCATTGTTAACGTTGACGTCTCGACGGTCCGACTGTTTATTTCTTCGTTTTTTTTATCTTTTTATCTTTGCAAGAAACGAATCGCGACGATAGCGTCACTTTATGTAAATATCGATCTCAATTGTAAGCGGATGATTGACTTGTGGAATATAATTAATTCTAATACGATGACAAAATTCGAAAATATTTAAAAAGCTTTACCAACATTTTTACATAGTATGTAAAAAGTCTTCGTTTGTTATATAGTTCTTTCTCTTGGAACGAAATTTACGTACACTTGTAAAAAATTCTATGCGAAGAAATTTTTTCGAAAAGGTAAAATGCATCCAGTGGATCAATGTAAACAACGTTCTTTAAAAAAAGAATAACCTTTCCTTTTAAAAGAACGAAAATTTTTACGAAAAAATTCTCCTATTAATTTTCCGGCTTTGCAGAGATATTTCAAAATCTCAAACCTTCTCCTCTTTTTTTTTTTTTTGTTTTTTTAATCATACGTAAAACATCTTTGACTGACCAAGCAAAAAAAAAAAAAAAAAAACAAATATCCCTCTAATACAGAAAGTGAAAAGAATCATCGTCCTAATAAGCGAAAAAACGCGCGCCAAGTATGGCACAAAGACGATGGAAGTAAAGTAAAAAAAAAAAAAAAAAAAAAAAGAGAGAAGAAAATTCCTAGCGTAGAGAAAGAGCAGCAGTCGCTTGGTAACCGTCGAGAGCTTTAAAATCAGCGCGCCGTATACGAATCGATCAGTTGCCTGCTCGCCTCCTCTTTTCCTCCCTCTTTATCTCTCATTTCTCCGTTACCCTTTCTCTCTTTCTCATTCTCTCGGATGCTGGAGGTGGGTGTACGAGTGTGTGTGTGTGTGTGTGTTTGTGTGTATGTGTGTGTGTGTGTGTGTTTGCGATAGGAATTGAAAATTAGCCAAGCGCGCGACGATCGCTTAACGAGTCGCTGGGATGCCGGAGAGATATTTGTACGTTTGTGTAGGTTCAGGTACAGCGCGCGTTGTTCGATGTAATAATGGTAGTCGCGGGGTCATGCCCAGTGTTGACCTATTATTTTGAATGAACAAGGACCGACGATCTTTTTATGTAAAAACATTTTCGTTTTAGTGCTTCGCAACTTTTAATAAATATAAAATAAACGGACAAGTCAGATAATTTGAGTCTAAAATTTATATTTTTGACGAAAAATTTACATCGAAAGACGGACAAAAACCACAAGTTTTACCAAGCAAAAAGTAAACAAACAATCGCGCGTGCAAATAACGCATACGCGGTAACGCGAGGAGAAAGTAAATCGAGTCCTAGACCCCGTATACGCACACACAAGTACCCCGACGTTAACATTTCACACGCGAGCTTTAAATCAGTCTCGTTGCTTATATACGATAGTTCGACGATTTAGAGAGAAAGAAGAAGAAAAAATAAACAAATAAAAAAGGAACAACGCCGATGAAATGTAAAAGAAGATAAAGCACAGAGAAATTCCAACACGCAGTCTTGGTCGCGTTTTCCCAGAGCAAACAAAGCTGCCCACACGCTTTAGTCGGGGGATTAAAAGCTCCGATCTTACGCGGTAAATACAAAGAGTCGACGTGTAATGTCGACGTCGTCGTCGTCGCTCTGACCCATCGATCCATACCAACTCTCTCTCTCTCTCTCTCTCTCTCACTCTATCCCTTGGGTACTGTGTGTGTACACGTAGAGGCGCACGGAGAGATCCACTGTATGTTTTCTCTCGCTACCGTTCCGCATACGGATATACCGATCGATCCCTCGCTCGTAGTATTAGTGCGTGTATGTGTACGAGTACGTGTAAGTGTGTATATATTTTCGTGCGAACGCGCGCGGGGCCACATGAATATGCCGTGATAATATCCATGGCAATAATCTGCTTCTATCGCCTTATTGACGATTACAAAAAGGATACGCATGATGTATGAATGGAGAAAAAGACGTTTCGACGCTACGAAAAATCAAAAAATTTCCAAACTTTTCACGGATTTTTTATTCTCGCACGATGAACGTTTCAATTTATATTCTACATTTACAAGGCAACGAATACGATGGAATTATTATCTTTAACGGTTAGTAAAAGTTTCTATACTCTAGGGAAAAATTATTATAGCAGTACAAAGTTGTCTCTTCTCGGCAAAATGGAACTTGCCAGTGTTATCGATTAATTTTCTGTGCAACCAAAACATTGAACTCTCCTCTCTCTCTCTCTCTCTCTCTCTCTCTCTCTCTCTCTCTCTCTCTCTCTCTCTTTCTCTCTCTAGCAAGCTTTTCTCTCGTTTTGCAAAACCGTTAATAAAAACATTTAAAATGCACATTAAACAATGAGCGCGTTTAATATATATATATATATATATATATATATATATATATATATATATATATATATCGTGACAATTCACGCGAATTGAAAAATTTATCGTTACAACGCACCGATGCATTCACGACAAAGCGCGATTGTTTAGAATCTCCGATATATCGATGCAGATGAAAAAAATAGTCAAGACAATGACAATTCAACGTTATCTAAATCGAGCTTATTAAAGATCGATGAGAGAACAAAATTATCATCGTTAAGATCGCGATAAGAGCGTATAACGACTCGCCATTAGAATATCATCGAACATCTCCAATTCTTCTCTTTGACACCACAATCGTTGGATTTCATATAACCCAATTATATAATAACATCGCGAAGTTAACATCCTCGAAAATATATATACACAAACGACGACAGCGTCGCGCTCGCAATAGTAACAGACCGATCGAATCAGACACCCCGAGTCCGAGTTTCACCATACGCTCGCCGTAGCTCTTACTCCCGTATTCAACCCCCGTTAGCTGATAGAGAAACCCAAGAAATATCGCTGGTGTTATCCGTTTTCATTATATGAAATCTCTTTGTTCTTTCGCCGGAGAGATAAAGAGAGAGAGAGAGAGAGAAAATATACCCGCCCGGAGAGTAAAACTCGAAGCTTAAATATACCCGCGTTTTGTTTACGAAGCTTGAGAAAAAGGGAGAAAGAGAGAGAGAGAGAGAGAGAGAGAGAGAGAAAGAGACATTCGCGCGCCTGTTAACTATTTTCCGTGTTAATTCAGCACTGGAATCTCGGGTTACGCGAGTATAACCAGCGCAGCGCGAACACCGTTTGTATATATATATGTATAAGTACTCCATACGTACACAAACACCCGATAACGATTTTTTCTTCTGCTCGGTGTATACGTGTACGCAAAAAGAGAGAGAGAGAGAGAGAGAAAGAGAGAGCTTCTACGGTCGAGCTATACGTATGCACACGGGTATACATGCACGAGACAATGCACCCTGCCTTTTATCATCAAAGACGCCGCTTACAAACACACATAAATGCACACACACACAATGGATACGTTGAAGAAAACGAGTGCGTTCAACCCCGTCTTGGTAACAAAAAAAAAAAAAAAAAAAAAAAAAAAATAAAGAGTCGTAAAGAAACAAAACAAAACAAAATAAGCGATAAAAGCAACGTAAAAAAGTAAAATAAACGAGTGCACAAATGCTTAAACGTATATACATACCTCAAAAATTTTGCGATCGAGCAATACAAAGGTAGCCGAAGGGGCTACCGTCGCACTGCCTGGAAAATCTGTATATTCGACGACTAAAAGGATCGAGGAAAAAAAGGGGGGAAAAATGAGGAATAAGGCTCCGAGCTCTAACTCTCAGCTCGAGCCGTTCCTTACTGGCGCTCGCGGCGCGGGCGACGAGCCCGACATAATACGTCTGCCGTTCTTCTCTACCTATATACACACGCGCGCGCACTACCGAGAGAGAGAGAGAGAGAGAGAGAGAGAGAGAAAGCGAGACCTGCGCGGTGCATCAAGCGCTGGTATACACTAGAGCTCTGTACGTGTATATTCTGCTGCTGGTGCCGCTGGTGATAAGGATGGATGGAAAGTGAGAGAGAGAGAGAGAGAGAGAGAGAGATAAATTATGGGTCGGTGGGTGGATGGATCTGGTTTTAGCTGGATTTTTGAATCCCTATTTACTTTCTCTCTTTTTCTCACCTTTCACCTGCGGTATAAGGTTACCGAGAGCTAGGGGTTGCTTCGTGTATGGTGCGTTTTTTTTTTTTTTCTTTATTTTAAGGATTTCAAATTATTTACGAGAGCTCGAGCTCAAGTTGAAAAGAATGATGACGAGTTTTTTACATTTTAATTTTAAATGTTAAGAGACGTTTAAACGAGTGGCACAGAATGTAGTTTTTTGTATTATAGATGTGAAATGTGGATAGTTTTATTCGTAAAAGTGTAATGCTTTTTTACCGTACATTGTTATTAACTTTGTACAATTCAAAGTTTTATTTTTAATTCATAACTTGTGCGCGTGAACTTTTTTTACAAACATTTAATTTCGATTATTTTCTAATTTATTTTAATAAGAATAATTTACAAAATCATTCAATACTGAAAAAAGACTTGGAGTAATTAATGTGTTTACCGTAAGCATTTGTCATTTTCATCCTACTCAATCGCTTTTATATATTTTTTACTTACATTATCGATTCTCGGCGGCACGAGCTCACTCATGCTCTTTGAATTACCTAAGCTCATTCTCTACGTCTTGTTTATCACGTTTATTTCATTAAATTATTTTTAACGACTTTTTTCTTTTTTTAATTAAATTTTCACCGATTAAATATTTTATACGTGTTTGCTGTACCAACGAAATCGTTCACTTTGTGTACTGATTTTATAATCTGTATTTGGATTTGATACAATTATAACGAACAATTATTATACGTTAACGATACAAAACAAACAAGTTTGATCAATTAGAACGTTAAAAAAATATGAATAATTGTTTAACAAGCAATAACTGTCGATTTAACGTAGAATAAAATTTTAATTTTATGGTTATTGTTAAGATTTAACTTTTTAATCATTGACCAACCAATAAATATAGGTTTTTTCTTTACACAATAGGATTCGTCGAGTATAGTAAAATAAGGAAATAAATGTTTGGTGAATTACTGTGATTTTTTCATTTATCGATTGTCTTTTTTTTTTTTTTTTTTTTTTTTGATATAATTGCTATTTATCAAACCATCGAGCGAGAATCACTTTCAATGATTTTACGTCGACGTCGGTTATAATTTCACGCGAAATTTTAAAATAAAAGTTTTCAAAGCAGTTGATTTATCAGAAAGTTAAATATTATTTCCTTCATTGCAAATAAAACTTCAAAACGCTTAATATAAACTTTGAAAATATTTGAAAGTAGAAAAGTTGCAGCGTAGAAAGAAAAAAGCACGTCTCATATAACAGCTTGGAGTTTAAATTTTAAAATTATTTTTAATCTTTTTATTGCTATGGCAGTTACTTTAATCTCCCACTTGGTTGAAAATAATTCTACAAAGATGATCGAAAGAATATTGTAAAGAGCTTGTTATTCATAAAATGTGAAAAAATTCTTCTTTTTAATACCTTTGTAACTTATTTTTGTAGAATGCCTTGATGTGCGCTTTAAATATCCAACGCCTTTTACAATTATAAAAGCGTTTTATTTTTATAAACTTGGTACATAAACAATAAATCGAATGTCATCGAATACAGTTTTGTTTTATCCATATTCTCTGTATTATTAAATATTTCAGAGACTAATCGTTATCGGAAATCTTATTTCGCATAAAATAGTAAAGAGATAAATAAATAATCGTCAAAGTAGGAATTGATAAATAAAGCAAACTTATAATAAATCACTTCAAATAGAAAGGTCAAAGAGAAAGAAAAGTCTACCTGTTTTTTCTTTTCTGATACAAAACGATCATTCACTTCGTATTTTCTATCTCTCTTTCTTCTGGAGAGAAAAGAAGACATTTTTTACGTAAGAATCATGCGGTAGACGTCGAGCCTCTATATATATATATATATATATATATATATATATATATATATCTAAAAATACTATTCAGAAAATCAAGAAAAAAGGAAAGTGATGTTAGGAAAAAGTGTGTATCCTCCGATAAATACAATTGACAAGAGAAAGTGTATCTTTATCTATGCACACGCACTTTTTAATTTTATATAAGAGATTCGTAAATATAAAGAATAAAAGAAAAAAAAAAAAAAAAAAAAAAACAAGAAAAAAAAGAAAAATAAATATAGAATGTATTCAAAAGCACATGCCTTTCACAGCTATCCATGCAAACGTAAACAAAAAGCAAAAGTAAGAAAAAGGGAGAAATCCCGCGCGGTCCAGTGACACACACGTAAAAGCACGACGACATAAGTAGTCGTAGCAGTAGCAGCATCAACAGTAGTAGTAGTAATACCCGTTGAACGGAGAAAGGCGTAGGTAGAAAACGAGATGAAGGAGAAAGAGAAAGAGAGAGAGAGAGAGAGAGAGAGAGAGAGAGAGAGAGAGAGAGAGAGGGAGAGAGTTATACAACTGCTGCTGCATCGACCGACGCGTTTCGCCTGCTACTACTGAAGCTAACCTTCCCTTCCTATCTCTCTTTCTCTCTCTCTCTCTCTCTATTTCTCTTTCTCTTTCTCTTTGTCCAAGCTCCACGTGCGCTATATGTGTATACACAGAGATGTATACATTCATCGCGGTCTCTTTTTATTTTTCGAAATTTTTAAGCTGACCTACATTATTCGCACGCGCGCAAGGCCTGGATGGTCCGAAAAGAGGCTACGAGGAAAAGGGTAGGGCCTGCGTGATGAATCGACTGGAAATGAGAAAGAAAGAGAGGAAGGCGAGAAAAAAAATGGAGGATGAATTAGGCGGAAATAGAGGCGTCTGGATTATTGGTGGGACTAGTTTTTTTCTTCGTTTTCTCATCCACCGATTTGGATGATAAATATTAGAGAAAGAGTGAGTTTTCGATTTTCCGATTAAAAAAAGAAACGAGTAGTATTCATTTTTTTTTTTTTTTTTTTTTTTTTTTTTTTTTTTTTTTTTTTTTTTTTTTTTTTTTACCTTTCATTATTTCGTCGA